>KK120996.1:138167-156572 GCA_000611955.2 Stegodyphus mimosarum | reverse complement strand
ACCTGCTTCCGGGCTCATCCGCAATCCGCCTCCTGGCCGTGAACTCTCACTTTCACACTACTAATACATGTTCGGAAAGGCTTCCTTTTAGCGCTAGTAAAAACACAAAATACAAGAAAGGAAGGACAAATCAATCCCAGTTACGCACATTACCACTTTAATTCCATTTTGTGTATTACAGCCATGAAGTGTGGCTCCATCTGAATGCAACATTGGATCGGCAGGGGTGGCTCGATGCACTGGCCAGCAAGATCGCCAGACCTCACTTGCATTGACTGCTTTTGCTGAGAGTATGTCAAAACACTGGTGTACGAAACCTCCGTTCACAGTGCTGAGGAACTTGCACGCATCGTGGTAGCTGCTGGGGAAGTCCTTGACATGCTCGGTATTTTTTGGAACATCAGATCTTGCATACGCCAGAGATGTAAGGTCTGCATCACGGTCCGAGCTCATAATTTCAAACACCTTCTTTGATGACGATCGTTGTCTGTTTTTGTTCCCATTGCTTGCTTTCTGCTGTACTAAGCATAATAAACATGTTTTCTTAGCCTGTTTGTGTCCTTTCTTTCTTGTGTTTTCTGTTATCACTCCAGGGAAGTGTTTTCGACCAAGCATTGCTATGTGATTTTTCATTGTCTAGGTATCTCCTGAAAGTTTGTAACCACTATGCTGAAACACCCTGTATAATTATATATATAAACTCCAGTGTTAGCAATAAAATTGTGTTAGCAATAAATAATTATTTCTTAACAGGAAAAATTTATAAGCAGTCCTTGGTCAACGATACCATTGGGCGAAACTTAAAATGTTTAATTTATCATTCACGTGCCCTAGTAAATAGCAGATTCTCAAAATATTGGCATTTGGCCAAAGCGTAATGTTTCAGATTTATTCAGCTTATTCTGTAATTTTTTTCTTTACAAATAAATTTTTAGGCATCACCAAATAACAGAACATAAACGATTATGGCTTTTATCATAAATAACAGTTCACAGTTCAAAAAACAACCCCTAAATTCATCATGGCAAAATAAACGAAAATTGTTCGTTCCAAGTCTTGGGAGCGGTACTTTTCTATAGAATTTTCTGTAAAAATAGGCTTCTTTATTCTACACTTATCAGCACTGTTAAAAACCATCAAATTCAATTTGGACTGTAAACGTTTCCGCTGGAAATCAATGATGAATGAAACTATGAGTACTCATCTTTTTATTTTTCACTTTGGTATGCAAAGAATTCGACCGCTTCCTCTTTATACTGATCGTACTTCACACTTTAATCAGTATTAATATACTGAGGAAAAAACATGGTATCATTGCTCTATGTGTACTTAAAATAGCCTATAATTAATCCAGATGAGGTTTCTTTGTAAATTAAAGAAAAGAAAACAAATCACATTATCACGTTTTTAAAATAACAGACTATCACACATCTAAAAAATTTACGTAATACTAGGTCGAAACTAAGTTTTCAGTTTTCATTCAGTTCGAGAGCATTTTGGAACATTTTTGAGAGCATCGAGCAATGCACTACAATAAATATTCTGCTCAACAACTGTACCTCCGAGAGCTTGATTTCTTTGCTAACAGACTTCATTTTGAAAGGAAAAAAAAAAAAACTCAAGTGTTTATTTTCACACAAAAAAAAAAACATTATAATTGGGAAAGCAGAACTATAAATTAAACATTTTCTTAAAATTGAGTCTTTAATTAAACAAAAAAAAATTAAGTTACAGTTAAAGATTTTTAAAAACTAACCCTTAAATAAAAACTGTTCTCTTAAGAAAGAAGCTTGGCTGTACCAGCTTAGGTCTTGCTGTCTTAATTGAGTAGTGTCTGATAATTCAAACCCATACATGCTACTTAATTTTTAATTTAGCAGAGTTTTTTGGTCTTTTATACCAGTGCTCCGCAACCGGTGTGCCGCGGCACACTGGTGTGCCATGAGTAGGATATAGGTGTGCCGCAATCAAATACATGTATTTGACATTTTGCAATTTTTTATCATGTATTTAATACACAATGACAATTTTTTTCCTTAATAATGTCTATTTTAAATTTTTTTATATATTTCACTGTTGTGCGGTTGTGTGTGTGATTGTAAGTGTGTCAGCATTTGAATTTTTTCGGCACTTCCTTGATAACTCGGAACTCAAAAATATATAACTTTTTTTAAACATAAATTTAAACGAAACATATTGGTTTCAGACCATTTTAATTAAAAATAATAGCTCTAAAACTGTTTTTTTTTAATTTGAAATAAAACAATCAAATTGAAGAATTTTTGTTTTTTAATTTTTTTAAAAAAATTTCGATTATTATGATTGCATATAAATAAATATGTTATGGTTTTATAATTGTATATTTTTCAAATTAAAAACAAAAATTTATTGTAAATTTTGTGTATAAATCAATACATATATACATTAGCTTTTGGTGTGCCATGAAATTCCAGAAAGATTTTTTGTGCGTCGCAGGTGAGGAAAGGTTGCGGAGCAGTGTTTTAAAATAAAGATCTGAAAAACTAAATTTTAAAGGTTAATTTGGTTTAAATTTCACAAGACGAATTTGTTAAAAACCCATCGAATCTTCTATTGATTTTGATCCGAATATTTTTTCCTACAAAAACAAGAGATAGATTGGATTTCGTAAAGTACTCGAGGGCTATCTGTCTAAGAGGATAGATGCTTCGCGAATATTTTAAAAGGAAACGGGCTCGTATTTACGTGTCGAGAAAAGAAGGAAAATATTTCGTCTTTTTTTTCAACTATCACGGATAAATTAGAAAAATGTGATTGAAATTAAAATTTCACACGCTGGAGTCGCATTACAAATAACCAACTTAATGTTTACACAATATTAAATTCCGTGTAATCCTTCAATTTTAATTTAGAAAGAAAGAACATAATAAATACGCCTTTCGAAAATAATTTGTTTGAGAAAGGGGGGAATGTAATGTTGTAAACGGATGTTTAAAAGATTTTTATACTTCATGAAGCGTATCTGTATATCAGAAAATTATTTTCGTTTTCCACGAATCAAAAACAGACTTCATAACAAAAGTAAAATGCACATAGAAAATTATCATCTCATCTCAGAACCCGTAAAGCTGAGTAAATAAATATAAAACTAAAGCTACCTCTAAAAATATATTTAAGAAAAATAAAGAAAGAAAAAAATGTGAAAGGGTTCAGATTATGACTGTTGCACAAAACGGTTTTTTTTCCGCTCTCGCTGAGTTCGCAGTCTACTGGCCTGCTGCTGCACCCTCTTCTGCTAACCTCTTTTTTTTTTGTTGTTGTTGTTGTTCTAACTTTATTATTAAGCATCATTTGCTTCGCACTAATGCTATATACAATTCAGCAGCAAATTTTAAAAGCAGTATATGTTTAGAACGCCCCATGCAGTGTTAAGTGTTGGCATACATTTTTCTATTTTTTCAGTCCTTTCTTAATCACATTAACGTCCAGTTTTCTTAGTAAGATGTCATGCAAAACTTTTTTGGCCCTCTTGTTTAGTAATGTTTTGTGCGTTAAATAACAATTAAACATCATGTTCTTCGCACTTACGCCGCATAAAATTCGATTCAACGACAAAATCACAAAATATTTCACAGAATCACAAAACAGAATATTTTTATACAGTCTCTCGCGCTGGAGATAAAAGTGTTTATTCCATACAGTATTGCCCAAGCTCGCTTTTAAACTGCTGAGTTTGTTAATCAAAAATTCATTAAAGTTTTACAAAATATTAAATAGATAATAAAACAAACTTGAAATTCAAAATTCAGGCTTCTAGGTTCCCATGTTCCAGTGGAGGACTACGTTATACAGCTCGATTGCTATAGGTAATGCTTTTTTTCACAGTGCCAGGAACATACATAAAACATGCAGATTCTTCATTATTTCATTTCTTTAAAAATAATACAGAGTGACAATTTGAAAAGTGGTACAGCCGTTGGTATAGCGGTTGATGTCCTTTTGGGTTAAAATGTCTTAGACTAGTAAATCATTACATTACAATTTTTTCGAAAAATTTAATGCACTTTTTTAAGCATAATAATATATATTTTAATAAAATTAATTTATTAAAATTTTAATAAATATAATTTTTTAACGCTTTGTGCGTTGCCTTTATTGATTAAAGATCATGGTCTTCGCACTTAAACCACATAAAATTCAATTCAAAAGCAATATCACAAACTATTTAAAAACAGCATGTCTGACACAGTCACTCGCGCTGAAGAAAAAAACTTTTTTTTTTTTCCATACAGTGTTGCCATTGCTCGTTTTGAAATTGTGCAGTTTCTTAAATAAAAATTCGTTAAAGTTTTACAAAATTTGAAATAGATAATAAAATAAATTCGGAATTCAAAATTCGTACTTCCAAGTGCTCATGTTCGGTTGGAGGACTACGTTATTCAAAATTCGACGGCTCTAGGTACCGTTGTTTCTTCACAGCGCGAGAAACATTCATGTATATTCTTCATTATTTAGTTTCTTTAAATATAATACATGGCGATATATTTGGTGGCAACACTTTGAAAACTGAACCAACGCAGAAAGTACAGCGACGAAAAATACCGTTTTGAGACTAATAGTCCTTTAGGTCTGACGCCCCTTTGGGCTAGCTGTTATAAAAAGAGAGATATTTACTTTCTAGAAAAACTCTCGGCGCTATAATCAAAATATAAACAGCGGTGTAACGTATTTGAAACGATGCTATAAATAAATGGTAAAAGTAGGGTTACATGCCATGCGAAGCATTAGAAATAATTTTTATGACAAGGTTTTAAAAAGTATTTACAAATGTATTTTGATAAATATTTAAAAATTGGATTCAAAACAAAACACCTTAAAACCTTTCATAGTCTTTCAAAATTAAAAAATCTTCGAAATTCCCATCAAAATACAGTAAAACATATTTAAAAACAACCAGCGACTGGTAAAACGTCTGTCAAAATGAATTTCAGTTAGTAGATCAAAATACTCACTGCACTTCTTTTCCCTAGAATACGATGAGGGAACCGTTAAATCCAGAAGGCCCCCAATGACCCAGTTGCGGGCATACTTCCTGCTGCACGGCCAGGAACCGGAAAACGCACTCTTCTTTGAAGAACTAATAATCAGCACACTAACTACCACATTATCAAAGAAGCATTTCAGCCACCGGATATATCAGGGCGCATAAATTGAGATATCAAGCTAGAAATTAAAACGTATTTCATCACTGCTGTAGAGTTTTTTCTAATTCAATCATTATTGAAGCAAGCAAAACACAACTCGGACTAGATACGGACGCCAAGGCAGATGTTTATCGAATGGGCCGGTACACGGACGGGTCCTTGAAGGGAGGGACTACGTCCCCCCAGGGTTGCCAAAAAATGAATGTTGCCTGCGGGGGAGAGAGGAAATAAAGCAGGGTGAGAGCTGGATTGTTCGGTGAAAGAACACTCAACAGCAAATAATGCGGTATTACGTTAATGGTAAAAGTTTAAGTATTAATTTTTTTTTCCTTCCCTCTGAGGGGGAATTTTAGATTGTACGAATCAATTGTGATTTTTGTTTGATGCTTTCATACAGAAAACAAATGAAATTTATAAGTGTACAGTTTCTAAATTTAAACTTGAAGCGTACTGATGTATGCCAAAATTCTACTACAACAGAGTTTTTTTTGTATATAAAAATATCTTCATGCGAAATTATCCTTATGTTTTTAGCGCTGCAGATTTCAATTATGAAATCAGAATTTCTTCATTGTGCTCCAGTTTAATGCATCAGAAAGCTCGACTAATGCTGTTGCCAGCGCTTAATTTCTAAAACCAGAAGTGCTGAAGCCCAATGAAGGCCGTGAAGATGAATTAATTAAAATATAATTAAAATTGAAAAAAAATATAAAGATATAAATGCAAATTTAATAAATTATTAAATTCATGATAAACAGTCAAACAAAAACAAAATATCGGACATCGTCTTGTTTGGGGCTCCGGCTGGACTTAAATTGCATTAAAAAACTAAGAAATAGCAGAATCGGTCTCCGGCTGAATATAAGGCCTGATGCATGGTACAACGTTCCATTTCAAGGCCTGAAAGAAACAAAAACCATTCTTCTTCCAGACAATGGAAAAGCGTAAAACGATTAAAGCGACACGAATGAGAATAGAGAGAATCCTAGAAACAGTGTAAGAGTGTGTGTGGAAACAAATTTTAAAGGAAAAGTGTAGCTTCGAAACAAAAGAGTCCAACACTTTCTGACTGCGAAGCGCAACAGATATAATTTTGGTTGTCAAGCAGAATGCGACTGCGAAAAAAAAATTCCCTCGAATCCGATCTGAACAAGTGCAAGGTCTACAAAAGTGACAATTTTCTACCCCCCGTGTTTCGTTGCATAGTTGAAATCTGTAGTTTTGCAGTGAGAAGTTACTAGCGTTGGACATACACTCCAAGGTAATCATTTTTAATACTTTCGGAAACGAAAAATTTTATACCTGTCATAAATTCTTTATATTTACTACCTGGAGAATAAGCCTTTCACGTGTGGGTGGGTGGGGGGCTTTCCTTTCCATAAAAGTCTCAACCTCCGTAAAAGTGTTTATTCCCTCAGGAAAGACAGGCAGGCATTCTGAAGTTAAAAATCGATTTTTAAGGCATATTTCTTATTAAAATAAAATTTGTCTGCTGAGATTGGGTTTTACTTGCATAGCAGAACTACTACCTGAGTCTTTGTATTTAGGGCTCTGGTGTGCTCCGGCGACAATTACGATTTACCTTAAACTGAGACGTACCGGAACCAGGCTCCAGTAAGCTACGGTGCAATTTAAGCTCCGATAAACTCCGGCTATTGCTTAATGTTATAAGTCGGCTTGAAAGCCACACACAACCCCACACTGTTTTCAGTCAACGTCGCTTAAACCATCTTAATTACAATCTTATCTTACAATCTTTAGCTTATCAAAAGATCACACTGAGACATAGCCATCAAGATTCAAAATAGAAGATCACCTAAGAAAAAGACAAAGTAGTTTTCATCAAAGGCATCAAAATCAAAAAAGAATCATTCTTCACAAAAAATGATTTGAACACTGAAATGACACTGAGCTGTTACTAAAACTTTGAGGCATTAACTCAATGCTATAAGAATGGCAGTCAGTCATGACTGTCATTTTCTGGAGATACCTAAAATTGTTTCACATGATTAATTAAGGTAAACGGTGTTCTAACGTATACATAAAGAAATGATAATATGAACTGGACATACAAATTCTAGAAATTAAGAACTCAGTTTCAGTGTTCTTAGGATGTAGTCAGAAAATATACTTGCTGTTGCTTCACCAGTATATAATTAATGAAAATCTTCTTTGTTAAGGCAATTACCACAAAGTAAGAAAATTTTCCAAATTTCTCCAGCACTGGTGAAGCAAAATTAAAAATTCATATCTTTTATTAGTCGTCTAACAAGTTCCTCTAAACCGTAAGTACTGGAGCAGTAGCATGTGGCTTAAGATTTTCTTTAACGTAGGATTACGTTCGAAAAGGCATTTGATTTTATGAAACACCATTTTAACCTCAGTATGGTGCCAAATAACTATCCACGTACACATGGCAATTCATTTAAAGATTTAATATTTTTTAGGAATATAACTGCAGACATCTTAAGTTATGGATCTTATTTCTCATATCATCGACCAATTTTACATGGGGGTCATTTTGAATTAATAAATGTAATAAATAAAAAAAATTGAAAGCTTTCAGATTTCATATTACGCCCAAAGGGGCGTTTTTTAACGTTTTGTGAGCTATCTTTATTTATTAAATATCATGTTCTTCGCAATTAAACCATAAAATTCAATTCAACAGCAATGTCACAAAATATTTAAAAGAGCATAGCTCTAGAATTTCCGATACAGTCTCGCGCGCTGGAGGTAAAAATGTTTATTATTATTATGTTTATTATCATTATGTTTATTATTATTATTATTTCGTACAATGTTGCCATACTTGCTTTGAAATCCTTGAGTTTCTTAGTCATGCATGCTTTACAAAATATAAAACAGATAATAAAAGAAATTACAAATTACAAATTAGGGCTTCCAGATGCCCATATTCGGAGGAGGATTACGTTATTCGAAATTCGATGGCTCTAGGTGCCGTTGTTTTATCACAACCAGGAAAATCACCGATATTAAAAAAAAGTCTTGCCGCTTGGCAAAATGTAATATATATTTGTCTTTCGACTTGAATCGCGTTATGGAGAAATAGCGGCTTCTACAGCTGCCAACTTTTCAACACACGTAGTCTTCCACCCGAACATGTGCACCTCGAAGCCCGAATTTGAAATTTCCAATTTGTCTTTTATTTATTTCATATTTTGTGTAAATTTAATGAATTTTGGATTAAAAAACAGCAATATGAAAGATATGTTGCCATCCGGGAAACCATATTTGAAATTTGATCAGAAAATTCAGCGATATCAAAGAAGTGTGTTGCCACTCGACAAAATGCAATATATTTGCCTTTCGAATTTAATCAATAAATTCCTCGACTTCAAAGAAATGTTTTGCAGTTGCCCCAATTAAAATATTTTTATCTCCCACGCGGCAGAGTGTTGTCCTTCAGCAAAAAGTAAGATATTTAATTTCTTTTAAATAAATTCTGTTGTTAATTAACAAACTACGCGATTTAAAAACAATAAACGCAGATTCATTTTTATTACTTTTAATTACTTGATGAATCCTTAAAAGTAATTTAGATGGATTCATTAAAATCATTATATATGTAAGATATAATAAAATACGATGGCTACTCTAAGAAATGATTAGCAACCTCAAAACTGACTATTTTAAATTTGATGTTCTTCTCCTATAAGTTCATCTGTTCTCCCAAATTCGAGATTTTCCCACGTTACATAACACGGCTTGCAAAAAGGAACTGAAACCTAAAATTCACCAATCTCAGCTTAGCTGTACATATGCACGTACGTAGTATAAATACTGCTTCGCGAGCAATTACGTCACTTCTTCTTAACTTCTGCCATGCAAAACTTCTGCGCTGCTACGCTTGATTGTTCTCCCTTTGCTGTACGTGTACCTAAAAATTATTATATTCAACTATGATTGAAAAGTAATTTGTCTTCCAAACAAATGGTTTGATAAGTGTAAAAATAAAGATAGTGATTCTTTAAATTCAGTTTTGTTAGCTTAGTCTTCATGCCTTCACCCTCAGCCATGATGACTGCCAGAAATTAAAGTACCGGGTTCCTTCTACGCATTAAAATATCATATATATATATATATATATATAAAACTATATATATATAAAACTATATATATATATATATATATATATATATAGTTTCATTTTTATAAGAACTATTTCAAGAGGCTGTCTAGTTTTTATCGAAAGAGCGAAATTACATTTTTATCTAAACGCAGGTAAATCATTCCCGAATCATTAATTTTATACTTTTACCTAAAAAAAGTGGCAAAATTTGTCATATAGAATTAATGCACGGATTCTGTATATACTAACATTTTCATTTTATATCACTGCGATTGATAATGCATAGCAAATGAGTCTTCAGATATCGTCCATGCTACACGAGGATATTATTAGCTTTGAATTAATTCAACCGTTATATGAGAATCTTTGTATCTTGGAGTTAATTAATCATTTAAACTTCAATAATTACTTTGAAATTATTAAATCACTTTAACCATGTTTGCAGAGTTGCCAACAGCCTTTACCGATTTAGCAAAATATGAAGATGAACAATTACGAAAATATGCCTTATGTACGGGGGTAAAGATACGCAATAGAAGCGTATAACAGTGTGAATGACAATATGATAATGATATTAACTGTGAGTTATATGAAAATGTTGATCATAAATTTCAGTTTTGCACTACAGCATCCTAATACAGCTATTTCTAACAGGAGGATTAAACTGTTTAAAAAGTTTATTTGCGTCTAATACCTTACGAGATTTCAAGAGCCGTAGAGCTTTAAAAAGTTGGGGAATGATTAAGTCCTTCTCTAATTCCCGATAGTTCAAGACGCAAATCTGTCTACCTTTACTATTAAAGAAATTGAAGGATTTCTGATGGTGGAGAAAGGTGAAGATATCTCCCAAGTCTTCTTAAATTCTAAATTATGTACAAGTAACTAAATTGTAATCTATTAAGTGGTAAGATAATTGGTTTATTTTGTGACGATCACACTGCTTCAGAAAAGAAGATAAAAATCACATAGATAGTTTTTTTTTGGCTGACTAGAAAGAAATAAAGCTATTAAATGGAATTTATAAGCTTTTGTGATCATTTTTCCCTTAAAATGTACACTCAGTTTTCCGTATTAGTAAAGTCTAGTACTAAATAATGAAGAATTTTTATACATATACGTATATTCCTCGCACAAAACGCCGGCAGTTAGAGCCACCCAATTTTGAAGAGACGTATCCCTCCATCCTAACATGTGCTCTTCGAAGCCCTAATTTCGAATTGCTTTCGGTTTACATTTTCTGGAAAATTAATAAAATTTTGATTAATGAACTCAACAATTAAAAGCAATATGATGCACTCCGCAAAATGTAAGCCTTATGTAATTTAAGTTTAATAAAAAAAACTAAGCTATTTGAAAAAAAAAAGCCTTGTCACTCGGCAAAGAGTAAAATACTTGTCTTTGAGATTTAATTAACAAACTCAGCGATTTAAAAGAAATGTATAGAGACTGCCTGAAGTAGAGTATTTTTATCTTCCACGCGCCAGTATGTTGCCATTTGTCAAAGCGTAAGACATTTTTCTTTCATACTTAATTTGCTTGTTGTTGATTAATTAATTAACTAGGTGATTTAAAAGCGACAAACGCAGTTCTTAATCTCTGTTATTATTTATACGAAACCAAAAATGAAATGGTAATGCTGCGAAACAATGGTGGATTTTAAGACAATGACCGAGTACAACAGTACACGGGTGTCTCAGGGTTTTATTTTAATTCCCGTAAAACAACGTTTTTTAAACTTTTTCAAGTGGAGAATTTTAAATTAGAAAGCTTTGCGGATCACCTTAGTCTTATCCACTACGAAAGCAATTTCTTAACATACGTTAATAAAAGTATACCTACATTTTTAAAATTCATTTAATTTTTATTGGTATTGAGTAATTAAGTTAATAGAAGAAAATTTATATCGTTTTTAATAATTAAAGGTTATTAGAAATAACATTAACCTTAAAGCGATAATATAATACTTAGATAATATGTTACATAACATTTTTTCTAAATCTTTATATTTATCTAAAAACTAAACAAATGTTCGTACTCATATTAATGGGATGGATAAGTCTGATGACTCTTGAACAGCTGTTCTGTTTTTAAATGTATGCTGTCAAGCTTAAGCCTGAGACTGGCATCTACATCAGGTCGATTTCTGTATTCTGTTTTTATTTGAATTAGTGACGAAAACCCGTTTTCACACAGATACGTAGAAGCAAACAGAATTATATTTTTAAACCATCATTAAACTGTTTACTATTTCGCGTTTTTACCGGTAATGAGGTCTAGTGATTTTGTCTTTTTGTAAATCTCGGAGGACCGCATGAGCAGGATTTGAGAACCAACCACCTATGATCCGGGCACCACAGATTGAGAAATGCTGCCACAAATTTTGGTAGCTAAGGCATTAACTTTTATATTTTAGTACCTTTAGCTTAAAGGATGCAACTAAAAGTTCATTTATACGCTTTTCGTAGTACAAAAATAACAAAAACGAAAAGTACTGCTTCTGAATTGTAGGAATATTAATGAAGTACGCATGATGTCATATTTTTCAAGGTCTTCCAGACTATTTGATTAGCATAAATTTAAATTTATTTAAATTTCTGTTTGATTTACAAGTCCGGTCTCGCCGTCACTTAAAATCATGGGAAATGAGCAAGGAAAGATTAAACTATTTGATTTAAAAATCCACCACCTGCATGATAACGAACAATTTTTGAAAAAACAAAAAAATTCTATAGTTTACATCAGAAATTGAGCATCATTTTCGCAGATTACTTTTTAACATGTTCACTCGTATAAAAATGAAAATTTTCATGATGGTTACTGTGATCTTTAAACAAGGATATGCAAGAAACATTCAACGAATAAAAAACATCTGTATTTAATTTGAAAGAATTTGTAGGGTTATTGCAAATACGTATACCTTAAAATTTTCAAAATAGCAGGTTAATAGGCAAATATTACTTTTAAAAGTTAACTCTGATGAATAAACAGATAAACCAACTTAAAACCACGTACAAGTTATTTATTTACAACAATTTTCCTTAAATGAGCACAGAAACTAATTTAGTTAAAACTATAACAGATATGCCAGCCATATTAAAACAGTAATCCAATGTGGTGGTTATTTTTCATTTCCATTTTAAAAGCAAGGACGAACATAACATTATAAATGTTCTACTACTCATACTAGTACACATAATACTACACATATACATAGAAGATGTAGATATAGTTTTCACACAAAAGAATCAGATAATTTAAACACCAGTTGATCCAATAAAGAATTTTATAATTAAAAGATTAAAATCAGGATCCATAGCATTCATGCCTATAACAAAAATCGGGAATAAAAAGATTAAGATTAATATTGGGAGTACAAATAAGTCTCCGCCATTTTTTTTATCACGAATTGGGCATCTTTTGTGACAGAACGGTATGTTATGGTTTATTCAAACTACTGTCTATCGCTAGATACTACTTTTCCTAATCTTTCTAGCAGCATACGGATACCGCGTCAGAAGAACATTTCATCTTTCGAGGCTATCCACAAATCAACCCAATTTTTGGTATCTTCACATGATGTGAAGCGCTTCTCAGACAGACCATGCGTTATCAATCGAAACAAGTAATGATAAGAAGGAACAATGTCTGGTGAATACAGCGTGAGGGGGGGATTCTTATTTGAGTGGTTTTTGAGTAGGTTTCGACTCGCGCCGCAACGTGTGGATCAGCGCTATCATGCAGGAGAATAATTGATGTCCGCTAAAAACATAGCAGACTAAAATATCGCAGAGAAAACAACGCAAAGCCAAAACACCGCAGTTCTAAAACATCGTGGTACAAAATATCGTGGCTGAAAATGAAGCGGTTCAAAAACTTCGCAGTTTAAAAACATCCCCTTCGAAAATATCGCGGTAAAAAGTAAAGCACCTACAATCATCGCATGACGATAACATCGCACATATGCGTTTTTCAGGTTTTAAAAGTTGTAAGTGCATTTTCGCATAATGATTTGGAGCGCAAGAAGAAAAGAGAGATGTTTTTACCCACTCATATTTTTGAGTGAACTAATATATGTATATTTTTTTAAATGTAAGAAGGAAACTTAAGCACTTAAAAATTGCAAATGAGTAGAAAATTAATGCAATTTATAGCACTTAATAGAATTTTTAAAGTTACACAGTTAATTTAATTAGCATAGCTATTAATAAATTAATCTTTTTTTTATAAAGTTTTACTGACAATTGTTCATGAAAAATACAGTCTAAAAATGTTTAGTAAAAGGAAGACAAATAACTGCATGAGGCTACCTCTACACAAATCGCTTAGTTAACTATCAAATTATTTTCCTTTTGTTAATCTGTTATTTCTTTAGTGAGAATAATATCTTTGTTTCCTTTTATTCTTGAAATGTCGTTAACATTTTCACTGTGTTTCCCTCTTTCCTTCTTACGCTTCCAAATCATTATATTAAAATGCAGTTACAACTTTTAAAACCTGAAAAGCACCTGAAAAGCGAAGTTATCGTCATGCGATGATTAGTAGGTACTTTATTTTTTACCGCGATATTTTCGACGATGATGCTTTTAAACTGCGAAGTTTTTGAAGCGCTTTATTTACAACCACGATACTTTGTACCACGATGTTTTAGAACTGCGATATTTACTCTTTGCTTTCGTTTCTCCCACAATGTTTTATACCACGACGTTTTCGCCTTGAGTTGCTTTCTCCGCGACGTTTTCGTCCGCAATGTTTTCCGTTGTAACCGAATAATTTTTATCATGTCTACAGTAGAAGTAAGTGCCCGACTCAGTTTCATCAGTTATGTTCGATAGAGAGCCACACTAATAATTTGAGCAGCTCATAATACATGGTACCAAGTTGACCTATCACATGCACAACATTACTTTTTTTTCCATGAATATTCGGCTTGGCTTTGGATGTTGAAGCATGACCAGGTTGTCCCCATGATTTCTTCTTGTTTAGGTTACAGTAGCGAATCCATTCTTCATTACCAGTGACTATGCAATGAAAAAAAAATACCTTTCGTTTATGGCTGGGCATGTAACATTTCACTTATAAAAAAATCGGCGTTCACCGTTTCTCGCCTTCAGTTCATATAGAATCCAATTTTCTTGGTTTTGAATCTTTCACAACGATTTTAAACAACGTAAAATTGATTGTTGAGTCACTTCTAATGTAAACGCAAATTCTACTGCCGAGAACACGGACCACGAATTTGTCACGAATCTTCATCCGATAATGCTTCCAATTCTGCGTCTTCGTACACTTTCCTCCTTCCGCTCTGATCTTTGTCTTCGACGTCAAAGTCACCGTTCTTAAACTTTTGAAACCACTCACGACAACTTCTCACACTTAAGGCAACCTCACCATATGCTTCTACAAG
The DNA here is from genome assembly GCA_000611955.2 of Stegodyphus mimosarum. Classification (NCBI taxonomy): domain Eukaryota; kingdom Metazoa; phylum Arthropoda; class Arachnida; order Araneae; family Eresidae; genus Stegodyphus; species Stegodyphus mimosarum. The sequence continues at coordinate 141,892 of KK120996.1, read as the reverse complement.
CAATCGATGCGCCTCAGCTACAGATTTCTTCAAATTAAAGATGTAAATCGTAAGTTGTCGCAAATGGCGTTTATTCGATTCAAAACTCGACATTTTCGCATGGAAAAAAATACATGATGTTGATACAAATTGCTAATATTTCAAAGTTACGCTGTTAGCAGATGACCATCCTTACGATATGATGTTTTTACATTAAACAATTTGAAAAATAACCTACTAGTAGCGGCATTTTTTGTCAAATGATGGAGACTTATTTGTACTTCCAATAACAAGAAAATTCACTTTTAACACGATGCTAATAACTATTATGTATTGAATTAAAAACTCCCATTAGATCATATCTTCGAATATAAACTGAGCTATCAAGAAACAATTAAAGAATAAGTAATCTTTTCTCGGCAGCAATGGAAAAAACAGAAAGTATATACATGGCATAAGCGAAAACGTCATGCTATAAAGCACTTAAATAAAAGCTTCCTCTAATTTTTGTTTTCAAACAAAGAAGTATCTGTAAGTCTACGTAAGCATGTTCCTCGTATTATGAAAAAATGGCGTTGCCTAGGCCCACCAAATCTTGAACAAACACATACCTCCCTCCGAACATGTGCACCTGGAAACCCGAGGATGTACCCGAATGCACCCGAATGTACACCCGATTGAATCGAATGCACCCGAACATGTACACCCGATTTTGAATTTCCAATTCGGTTTTTATTTATTTCACAATTTATGCGAATTTAATGAATGCTTGGTTAAAAATTGAGAGATTTAAAAGTTTTGTACTGCCACTGTGCAAAGCGTACTATATTTATGTTTCATATTTAATTAGCGATATGAAAGAAATATGTTGCCACTCGGCAAAACGCAATAAATTTGTCTTCCAAATTTAATCAAACGTACTCATCGATTTAAAAAGAATATGCTGCCACTGCCTAAATTAAAATATTTTTTTTCTTTCACTCGGCAATGTGCTGTCTTTCAGTAAAGCATAAAATGTTAAATTTTTCTTTCGAATTCAATCCCTTATTAATTAAAAAATTAAGCAACTTAAAAGCAATAATCGCAGATTCAATTTAATCATTAAGTAATAATTGGAACTGTGACATTACTTTAACTAGATTCGTTAAAATTATTACATGTATCTTTTGTTTTTAGTAATACCTTGTAAGATATTTCTCCCGCCTTCTAAGCATACCTTTGTGGTGTAATGGTCAGCACACTCGGCGCGTATTCGAGAAGTCCGTGGTTCGAGTGCCGGCGAGGGCATTCTCATTCTTCATCTCTCCTGCTTGCAAAAAAATACCTAATGTCTATACAGTGGCGCCCGAACTAAAAAGGTGGTGAATGGCGATTCTTCACCATCAGCATTTGGTGACTGGGTCGCCTCATCCTCAGTTGCCTTTTAAAAGGGGGAGTATATAAGTTACTTCTCCCGCCTTCTCAGCATGCCTTCGTGGTGTAATGGCCAGCACACTCGGCGCGTATTTGAGAGATCTGTGGTTCGAGTCCCGGCGAGGGCATTGCTCATTTTTCATCTTTCCTACTTCAAAAAATCCTAATGACTCTACAACTACGTTAGGAGATTCGCTGCGCAAGAGGCTAATTCTATAAAAAAGTAGATATCTTAATATAAAAAAAAGTAGCTTCGTTGTCAATGTTTGCAAAACCTACGTAATTTATACACGCTTGCTTCAATGATCAACTGTACACAGACAAGGAAAAAAAGGGCGAAAAACTGTTACTGTGTCTCAGATCTTTAAAAAGTTACACGTAAAAGCTATTAATTAAATTACACATAGCAACATCACCTTAAATTGTAACGCAGTTTATCGAAAATCGCTTTAACAGCGAAACGAAGCCAAGGCAGACTAACCTGAATATTTTCCAGTACTTAAGTTTGTAGAGACATTAGGTTATTTAGTAGCAGGAGACATGAAAAATTTGCAATTCCTTCGCCGGGAATCGAACCACGGACCTCTGAAATACCGGCTCAGTGTGCTGACCATTACACCACGAAGGCACGCTAAGAATGTGGGAGATATACCTTATATACTCCCCTTTTTAAAGGGCGACTAGGGTTTTAGGGGACCTAGTCGCTTAATCCTGGGTGTGGAGAGTCATCATCCACAACCCTTTTAGTTCGGGCGCCAGTGTAGAGACATTAGGTTTTTACGAAGCAGGAGACATGAAAAATATACAACGCCTTCGCCGGGAATCGAACCACGGACCTCTGAAATACCGGCTCAGTGTGCTGACCATTACACCACGAAGGCACGCTAAGAATGTGGGAGATATACCTTATAAGTTTACCTCGAAAGAGCTTCCTGAACTGTCTAGACATCCACATTAGCATGCAAATTAAGTAGGAAATTCTCTTATTTACGTGGAAAGTCATCCGTAAGAAAAATTGCATAAAGATTTTCGACAGAGATATATTTTAGAGCAATTTATTCAAAGTTTAAAAACTTTAAAAAAAATTAAAGTTTAAAAACTTTTTAAACTTTTGCGTTTTCTATACAATTTAATGGCAATTTGAATAATGATGCATGTATGACGTATATAAATACGTAAAAATATATTTGCTTCACAGATTTCTGCACGAATAAATAATTCTAAGAAGCTATAAAAATTAGTGAGTTTTTGATAAAAGATTTTCGCTGTATTCTACTACCGCGATTAAAATTTACGCAGACTATGATGTGTTTAAGGAAACAAGAAACAACTTTATTTAAAAAAAAAAAAATTAACGTTTTATATTACGACCGAAAGGAACTTTTTTTTTACTTTTTGTGCATTACCTTTATTTATTAAATAGCATGTTCTTCGCACTTAAACCATAAAATTCAATTCAACAGCAATATCGCAAAATAATTTTAAAATCAGCCTATCTTTAGAATTTCCGATACGCAGTCTCGCGCGCTGGAGACAAAAATGCTTTTTTTGTTCACTGTTGAGATTGCTCGCTTTGAAATCGCTGAGTTTATTAAATCAAAAATTCGTACGCTTTACAAAATATGAAACAGGTACTAAAAGGAATTCGAAATTCGGGCTTCCAAGTGCCCTTTTTCGGTTAGAGCAAAACAAAGGCTCAAGAGGATAGATGCCCTTAGGTTCACAGATGACAGGGGTTAGGTTAGGTTATTCAATTTTGACAAAGCACACGAGGGCTATCTGCCTAAAGGGAGGGATGCCTTCGTGGAGGACTTTCTAAGGGAAACTGGCTCGTATATACGTTACACATGGGGAAAACCACGAAAACGCCCATGCAGCCAGCCCGTTCGCGCACAGATGACAGAAAGTTTTCCAACTCTTGCCATGTTTCGTTTTATGACTGTTCCATTCAATAATTATTAATTTGTAAAAGTTGTAAGGTTTTAGTATTAATTACACCAGTTTCGATTTACTTTAACTTTCTTTAGTTTTCACTAGGATGCAGGTTAGTAGAAGTACAAATATGTATGTTCACAGTTATTGAGATTCCAGAAAGCGTCTGGAAGCATTGCTTCCCAGCGCTCTGCTTTAGCTTTTCGCTATCTGCTGAAGGGAAGGGATGCTTTCGTGGATTACTTTCTACGGGACAGTGTCTCGTATCCATGTTATACGTGGGGAAAATTATGAAAACAGCCTTGCAGCCACTTCCTTCACCTGGAATCGAACCCAGATCAAACTATACTGTTCAGCGACTTTAAAGAATCCTGGTGAACCTTTTATTTAGAAGGCAGATC
>KK120996.1:93568-137858 GCA_000611955.2 Stegodyphus mimosarum | reverse complement strand
TGAATAATAGCTTTTTTTAAGAAAGACTTTTGTTTAGAAGGCAGTTTTACTTTGAAGTGTTTAATAGTTTAAAGTAACAGGGCAACAGCGTAGTGCGACCATTTGAAAACGTAAAGGCAAGATGAAAAAAATCGAAAAATATTATATCAATTGAATTTTGATTTACTTTAATTAATATAATACAAATTGAACTTATTCAAGACAACTAAACTAATTTTCATGCCAGTTTTAAAGCAGGCAACATCACCCGTTAACAACCAATAAATATTTCCTTCCTACTCGCATCAAATAAGTAAGGTCGCAAGAATAATTTTAGAAATTCAATTGAGTTTGACAGAATTTAAAACAGAATTAAATTTTCTTACCAAAAACTACACGAATTTAGAAAATGTGGAAAACGAAAGATCAACTGGTGTTTACTTTAAAATCAGTGATCTGAATCTTACTTCATTGGAACACATTTATTGCTGTTTAACACATTAAACGCCATACTGTCACAGGTGACTGACACTATATTTTCCATTCGAACTTCGTCAGTCACGAGTGATTGACCGTGTACAATCCGTTCAAGATGCGCTAGCCGCTGTTGATTGATGATATACAATTCAAAAAATCATATTCGTCTATCAAATCTATCTTCTATAAAATTCTACGCAGATCTCCGGTCGCCAGTATATCGGTAAAATCGAATACCACGGGCCAAACTACGAGAAGATAAAACCGGATTGCTGCTCAATGAATTAGGTATAACTACTTAAGGAAAGTGCTGTACATTTTAATATGCGTTTGGTAAATTTTGCTTGAATTTACAATAGCCCCTCTACAGGAACTTTCAAGGCACAGAGCGTTTACATTTAGTAGCATTTATAAACTTTACACAAGGTCACAATGATCTTTTTATAACACCTTTCCCCCAAGAATCAAAATGCATTCTTTGCATTTAAATCAGCAAATACATATTCTAAAAGGCCAAGTTATTGCAACAAAGTAAGCGCGATCATTGAATAGTGGATGAGTACTTATTCTTTTGGCCTGACGTGATTATTTTACTTGCAGTTAACATTGTACCATGATCATGACGCTGCACAAATTTAGATCTCTTCTTTCAATTGAATGCTACAAGCAGGAAGGCGTACACTAGCCTTTTCCAAATATTTACGATATACCATAGCCTTGCGATATATCATACCCTAGAAACTTAGTACGGCTCCTACATCTCAGAGAAAGTTAAAAAAATCAGATGTATTAAACCATTTTATGTACGACAAGCATAACGGTAAAACGTGTAAAAAAGGTTTTAAAAGTATGAAAATCTTTAAGCATGAGATGGAATTGCTTGACCCATTAATTCACACATGTTCGTTTTAAAGAAACGTTTCTTTATCGACACAGAGCTATATGATAATTCGTTTAAAATCAGACAGTCAGTATGAAAAATAAATATCATTATTCTTAATAAAATTTTTAAAATCTTTGCAGAGGTTTGGAAACATTATTTCCTTTTCCCTACTTTTTTTTCCCTACATTTACAAACCCTCTCTGAACCCTACATTTGTTTTGAAAATTTGAACCACTTAAACAGCTTCCTTCCACAAGTGCCATGTTGCAAGAAGTTAATATAAAATGGCCATATTTAGAAATTCCGAATAGTCGAGATATTTTAGAAGGTGCTGCTGTAAGATAAACATCAGAAAATATTTAAACAAACTAGAAGCTGAAAATCAGTCACCGTTTCTGAATGTGCATATAAGAATGAAATGATAATTTCGCAGAAAACCCTCTTTTCAAATTATAACTGGAGTCTTCGTGGAGATTTTGAAAGGAATTGTGATTCTGTTTGGTATGCAATTAAGACTAAACAACTTAGAGAAGGATGGCAGTTCAAACCATGTACGCACATTATATTAAAAACCCGCAGCTTCGACATCAAGGTTCCATCAGTTAGAAAATTATGTTAAACAAACTTCTCTATATTGATCCAAAGAGAATTATTCCACTACTATGTTACACTTAATGAAACACTTTTAGGAAAGATCATAGCAAAATATTAGGCGCCTTTAATTCCCATAAATGAAAGTTTTCGTCTATTACTGAGGCTTAAACAGAAGCGAAGTTTATTGAGCCGACATAGATAAACTTAGAGCAAAAGCTTCCAAAATTTTGAACTGTTACTGAATCATGCAGAAGCACATTCATAGAATGAACTAACTACTCACCATGATGCATCATCGCATCACCATGGTCGAAATTCTCATCAGTCTTGTCCAATCATGCGATTGGACCAAGGTGATAAATTTAACAAACTACATCATAAAAAACTTTATCTTATACTACTTTGAGGCTGAAATATTTTGTGCTTTGAGCCTTTTCAAAGCAAAATGACTTGTAAAGATCATAAATTTCTAACTTCCATATTGTACATATTCTCTTTGAAATCAACGAAAGAAGGTTAATTTTAAACACCTATCTTTCTAAGAATTGATACAGTTACTAAATCAACCACAATAATCCGCTGATTTGCGCTGGGTCCCAAAGGGAACGCAGAACCCCTGTTTTCTTTCTTTACACTGAAATCGCTAATGTTAAAACCCTATTAAAATGCAGATTTTCGTGTATCATGAGAAGTATATTGCGTGTTCTGCTGCAGGATCTGTCACGTGACAAGATTATCACGTGCTATCGAGGCCCAGACTTTATGCTTGACCGGCGTCCACAGCCATTACCACGTCGCCAGTTCAGTATAACAGAGAATTTATGCCTGTCAAGGTTTATGTCGGTTGAATTACTTAACTCTAATAATCTTCAGCCCTCTGGTCGTTTTTTATCATGCGCAACAAATCTTCAACCATAGCGATAACTTCGTCTGGTCTCCAAGCATAACTCATCCTGATTAGAACTGAACAGTTTTTGAAAGTTAAATTTATATATTTTAGATGCAGTGCGTCTATTCGTCTGTCCCTCTGTATTTTGTGTATTATAAAAATGCTTCCCTTTTATCTTTCCCTTTAGGTTTACAAGAAAGCTCTCGCATGCTTTGCCGTAATTAGAATACACAAGAATCACAACTCGACATCTCACGCTTTCCGTCTATCATCATTCTCAATACTGTAATTTTTACTGTTCTCCGGATGTACGCCGCGAATGATATCATAGACACTCAAAACTTCAAAATTTCTTATGGTGTTTTCGACGTTTATCAATTTCGAAGCGTTATCCTCTTATGCTTTTGAAATACGTGAACGAATTAATTTTCAGCTTTCACCTTTAAAATAGGTAAACCATACTTTATTATCACAGTGCAAAACAGGAAAGCTGTTAACAGACCTATCACGGTTATGTCCCGCTTCACGCTTTCCGAGATGAGGCTTCTTGCAAAATGGTCCCATTTTCGCATCTTAAATCCGAAAATGCAATTGAGAGTTACACGATTGAGAAATATGTATGAAACGATGTCACAATGACAATCCCTGATTTCGCGTTCAGACAGTATTTATATATAACAAATAAAGGTAGAAGTGAGAAGGACACCAGAAGTTTTCCACTGGTCGTACAGGTATGGTCCCACCGCACTTAACTGTGCAGTTCCGCACCAATTTCGAGGAACAACACCCTGGGGAACTGTCCGAGAGTCTCCCAACTCTCTGCCTCTACTACCAAACCGTGATGGTTTATTGGAGGACTTTTGGCTCACCGTGCTTTTGAGTGCCCCTTGCCGCAGAGACGCTATACATTACATTACATTTACACGTTACATGCTTACAAATATTCATGCCTTCTCCGGGTTCGAACCAAGATCATCGGTACGGCAGTCAGTGTCACTAACCACTATACCAGCTCGCCTGATAGCATTTATATACAACATTAGTCTTTCTGGCAGTAATATCTAAAACATTCAACATGCAAATTTTTTTATTCGATTACAGTTCAGTGCTTGCTTGGGGTAAAGTGCCGTCACTTTTAAAAGAATAATCGTGACTAAACATTTTGAGAATTTCTGCACTTTAAATGAAGGTGAATAATAATAATTTTGAGGATTGAGCTAGCATTAAATTAAGATATTTTAAGATACGCCTCTTTTGTAGTTATTTCTTAAAAAACTGCTTCTGTGATGTGAAAAAAAGGATTGATATAATACGATCTCTTATTTTTAACTTGAAACTTGCAGAAGTATAGAAAAGACCTGAAGTAGCATTTTAGTAGACTTTTTATTATAACCTCTCAAAACCTGAAGTGAAAAAGCCTGAAATGTTCAGTTTACAGAGGCCCACTAATAGAGGTTCTGAAAGAAATATTTGCAATCACCAAAGAAAGCAAATGCTATACCCAGATTAATAGAATTTCTTAATTTTCAGATAAAACAGCAAATTTAGAGCAAAATTATTGTAGGAAAAAACTATACCATGTCATCATTAGATAACCCATAAAGCACATGCTTAAGGGGGGAGCAAGGAGGACACCTGTCATTCATTCCAGACCTTCTGCACGAGTGATAACAATATCTTTCTCGCAATGTTTTTCGAGAACACTTGTAGAAGAGAGAATGGAAAGAACATGGACCTCTCTCTCCCTCCCAGCAACTTCGAAAGGACTTTCAAATTGATAGAATTTAAGTGATCCTACAACTCAGAACACTGGAAGTCCATTCATGGTATTACTGCAATTTGTCAATAGTAAGACAGATGCCATAATGTGAAAGAGATGCCGATAGAGGGTTCAGAATGAGTAGTGTGAACGCGTGTAACGGTGATGTGTTTTCTTAAATCTTCAACCATGCGGCTGGACGTATATATGTAAATAGAATATTGTGTTAAAAAATTAAAGTATAAGAAATAATACTGTGTTGTCTAGCTACAAACAGCAAAGAAAAGAATAAGCATTCACAGTACAATTTTATAATATCTTTCACAAAATCAAAATATTCGCCTTTTATCTCAGTTTTAGAGAATCAAAAATATGATTATGCAGTTTTTCTAAATATATTTCAAAACATCAGAAATGGCGGATACTTTCAGCAGAACATTTATAATATCTAGTATATACAAATACTAATACAGTTCGGCGGATTTCGTGTAAGGTTTCAACACGCTTATCGCAAAATGACTAATTTTGTTAAAATCCAAAGCGATAGGCAAATCGTTGTTGAGAATGTAGTCTTCAATCATAATTAATCAACATAAGGAAAACAGTACTAATACACACAACAGATTAAATGAAAGTTAGAATAGAAAAAAGCCAACCAAACATTAAAACAGGACGTTTTCCTTTTATAACTAATTCCCACTTTGAGCCAGATGTCATTTCGACAGATGGACAGAAAACTTTCCTTACTAGTTAAACAAGTCAAACATTCTTTGTCACCAAGAGTAAGCAAACGAATCAGATTTCCGATCTCTTCTTCACACTTATTAGTTTGTCACAATTAAGGCAATAGTTAATAACGTTTGGCAGCAGCAGCAGAATCCATAGATTCTTATTTCTGTTACATTGCTTTTATGTTATGTTAGTTTGTTAACATAGTGAATCATGTATTTTATTTGGTGGTCGTGCATAACTTTAGAAACAGTGACATATTTATGAGCCCTAAATACTAAAATGAAAAAGAGGAATTTGCAACACTGAGAACTACTTAGTGGAAAAAAAGGTTTTTATGCAATAAGCTTGTATTTAAAATGGATTTGATAATTAATGAACTCAAAATAGAAAACTAAGTTATCATATAGTTTTATCGAACTAACAGATTAAACAATTCTCTTTACAAAATTCAACTATAATTTTATATCACGAATTATTATTACTTGATAATATGCCGTGGTTAGCAAACTCATTGAATCTTGAAATTTGCAACTTCTTCCTCCAAGGACAACAAGCCGAACGCGTAATTCCAAGACCTATGAGTACGTTAATTTCTTCCTTCTAGGACTTTTAGTCATACGCACAGATCTTGGACCATTGAAAAACTCCCGAGCGCAACCAGGAAAGAGCCTCAGAAAACAGTAGAAATTTTTAATTAGGTATTAATAGTTTATACGATATGAAAATCGTATTTATAATTTATCAATTTACAACAAAATGAGAACGCTTCTTAACAGTACAAACGCAATGTTTATAAATGATATGATAACATCTTGCAATTATATATGACTGTGGTAAAACAGCAAAATAGACAGTTCTGCAGTAGCGATGACAAACAGCACAAACAGCATGCTCTCATTGGTTTCGCAATAAAATTGCATATTGTTTCTCTTTTATCTGTATTACACCCCTTTCATATTGATACATTTTCATTACAAGCACTCATGCGAAGCGCCGGTTTCAGCTAGTATCAGGAACGCATAACGTGGATACAACGCGATGCAAAATTTGTATTCTTCAATGATCAACTCACCTTCACTGTCCTTCCCAATACTGGAAGCATTTTTATGGCGATAACTCTTTCAGAGTTTCAGATTGTCTCATATCCAGAGGGAAGCATGGCGATGGAATGGTTGCTATTTGGGCCGCCGTATCAAGTCTTCGGGAACACAAATAATTCTTCCTGGTAATATCATTGTCAAAAACTATTCATCTATTGCAAAAGACCAAATCTATCCACTCGTTTAAACGTAATATCCCAAAGCAAATGCCGAGTATCAAGATGAAAATGCCTTAACTGACACCGCCAAACAGATGAAAGTGAGCTTGAACATCTTCCATCCTTCTTGCATGATTTCAGGATCTCAACATTACTGAACGGATTCTGGGATATGCTAGTGGACACAGCTGGGAAACGTTTACCACGTTAACCAGAATGAAATGATATAGCTGCAGTTTGTAAAGAACAATGGTTAACAGTACATTTAATGATTGGCATAATATTTGTACCAGTTAATTAAAAAATAACAACACAATCGTCATATAGGGCTCCAAGATGCGCTAACGATGTATAAATAAACATTGCAATCCAGATATAAGTGTTGCAGTTTCATTGTCCAACAGTTACAAACGCTCATTTCCCAATTCAAAACAAAACAATTTTTTGGAATCTACAAATAATAACTTTCATACTCAGATCACATGAAGTTTCGACAAGAAAACACTATTTTTTTATAGCCTTCTCATTTAAGAAAATGAAGGCTGATGTTGCCATGATAAAGATGGTAATAACTCTCGATTTGTCGTGTCCTGACTCCTGGTAGTTCATTTTCACTCCAAAGAACAGTTAAACTAAGCTTTTATTTCTGGGTAAAGTGGATTAAAAGCAAGAAATTTTCGATTCGCTGTATTAACAATACTTTGGCGAGATGTGTCCTTAAAAGGGAGAGAGGGAAATCCCTTTGTTTTCTTTCTTCATCTTCTTCCAGATTCAACTTCTCTCGAAATGCCCCGGGAAGTTAAAAAATAACACAGAACGGAAGGAAACTTAAACGACGAAGAAAAATTCCCAATGTTATTCTTCAATTTTGCAGCGACCACTGAAATTGTTGACTCATCTCTCCCTAGTCTCGCTATTCAGAAGGTTTAAATTAAGGGGAGGGAGGAAAAAGTCATACGTATCTTTCGTATTATTTTTACTTTTCACCCACTCGTCATAAAAACAAACGACCTTTTTTCGTTTCTGAACCTTGCGAGTTTCAATCTAAAGAAAATGGCGAGATATTATTTCCAGGTTAAGAAAAATATCAATAAATTCCAAGTTGCAAACAAATCATCTTACTTTTAGAATATTAATTTAAGAACAACAGAAACGATTTTTTTATAAAAACTCTCACTTTTACTGGTAAAAAGAAGTATGACAAAATTTAAAGTATAAAATGATTTCAATCTGTAATTCTCAATGCATTTTCATTATCCTTAGAATACCAATTTATAACTCTTTATAGGGAATATTTTGATTTAATAATAGTTCCTTATCAAACGCAATTAAACCAGTACATCGGAAACACTTTATCTCTTTTTCTTACAGCTGAGATACGAAAATACAGTACTTCAAGCTTAGACAGCTGGTCGATGTGCTGTGTCTTCTGATATAAAGCGTGCGCTTCTAACATCATATGTAAATAACGCACCTATATCACAACATTAATTATTTGAGAAACATGGTTCATGCGTGGTCGCCTAGAAGTTCAAAACTCGATTCCACTCAAAGAACTTGAAGAATGCTGTTGTTGGAGTATGTAAATCTAAAAATATGAAGTGTTATTTTAGCTACAAGATGGCCCATTCGTTTTTTTTTTCGGATGGAGTTGTTTTTATGCTAACTTTTTGGGAGGCTTAGGTTTTATATTAGTTCTTATCTTGCCATAGCTTTCCTAAAAAGGTTAGAGGTTAATTTGAGTGGTTAATTGATTATAAGAAAAGCACCAGAAGGCTCCCTGCCACAGGAGGGCACCTTCGTACAGGGTTTTCGGAATGAAATAGGCTCGTATTCTTGTTACACTTACTGTAAAACACGGAAGTATTCTGCAAGCAGTTCTTCAAGGAACAAACCCGGAAAGAATTAAAATTGCTTAACAGTCTTGGCTGTTGATGAGGCCACTTGGCTGTTGATGAGGTACATTATTTTGAAACAGTTTCTTGAAGCTGTTAGTTGGTATGAGAAGTACTGGAAACTAGAGATCATTTACCATTTGTCAATGTGGGCAAATATTTCTTGGTTCTTTATATGATACTCTTGTCTTGTGATATTTAAGTTTTATTAGTAAAGTTCATATTTATTCTGAGGCTTTCCTATCTCTTGTTTCAACACGTACTTGCTCAAGACTAGAGGTTTATGCAGATTTTATGGCAAGGGGGAAGTTTAAATTGAAAAGAAGAATTGTATTCGGCAGGACTTGTGCTAGAAATCTGGTTGCGTCTGCCTTGCCTTTAAGCCGCTTTAGAGTGAACCCCTGGCATCTGGCACGGGCTAGTAGATTTGAGATTGTCCGACCCAGTTGACACATGCAGCTCCGAAAGGAGCACTGGTGTTGTAGCTAGTTAATTTGTTGTAAATTCCAACTAGTAGTTGTAAGTCCAGAAGAAATTTTATGTTATATTATTTTAAGTTAAGCCACCAGAGGTAAAGAAATAAAGTTCAAGCTAATATTTTACATTCTGGTGTTCTCTCTCGTTTCCACAGCCGTTTTAGCAAAGCGCGATCACTCATCATCACAGTAAAGTTAACATTTCACAGTAAATAGTTGTTAGCGGTAATTAATTAATAAGCAAACCACTTCTTAACTATTATAGTTTTAAGTGCAGTTGATCCGTTCACTCAACCACAGCAGAAAAAAATGGTTTCCATTTCCTAAGATCAAAAGTTTAATTTTAATAAAATAAAAACGACAGCTGAAAATTTAGGATATGTTTAAAAAAATAATTTTATAAAACATATGCACATACGTTACACTTTTATTAAAAAGTAAATCTAAGCATGATACAATTTTAATTCAGACTTACAGTACATTTTCGATTAACCGAGGAAATACTGGAGTCGACATCCACGGTTAATACGAAATTACTGTTAATCTGACCATAGTTAAAGGGACTCAGGACCCCTAAATCCCTAAAATTAATAATTTTCCAATTTTTCGCTAAAAATATACTTTAATATCCTTACTAAGCTGAGAAGAAATTTTTAAACGATCTGAATGTGGGATGTCATCTTTCAAGACGTACAGATGACGCTCTACGCCGTTTGACGAAACTGTTTTGTGTAAAAAACGGAGACGAGGAAGCCATGACAACATAAGACGTATCGAGAAGTTGGGCGACATTATAAAGACGAACGAACCTTTTAATTTTCTTTAATGTGACAAATTTCCAGTAAATATTCATACTCCTGTCGTTCATTTTCACACTATGTAAAAATCGTTAATAATCATTAAATGTTCACGTTAAAATGACAGTTGGACTAGTGTAATTAATTATCCCTCGAATTAACATTTCAACCAGGTTATGAAGTGTGTTTGTTCTCGAATACCAAGGTATTATACTTCAATGTTTATTATAAGTCAATTTTTTTTTGCTTCTTCAGAACAGAAATTAGTTGTGTTGAAAGAAACAAAAAGAGATGGCATTATGAAAGTGTTCAAATTACTGACCATATTATTATTGAAAACTGTGCTGAAGCAAACATTAAACTCTTTAATCAATTAAAATACTCGTAAATTAATTAAAAATGCAATTCATATGCGAGAGCAAATGGCTAAAAGAAAGATGAAATCAAGTACGCTGATGAGCAGTCTTAAATAAAAACGTTTTATGTCTGTTCAAATTTAAAATTTTACTTTTTGAAAAGATGAATAAAAGTACAAAGTAATATTATTAATATTGCATTAATAAAGGTTTTAGAAAATATCTTATAATTACCTCATACATCAAAATTGTTTTGAACGTGTTTCGCAAAACAAAAACAGGTATAGAAAAATTCTATTTACATTTTACGAATTTTCTTACAATACTTCCCCCCAGATAGGTTTAAACAAAATCTTCTAATTTATGTGTATATTCGCCAAATGAATAGTCATAAGCTTTATTTTAAATATACACATACCGAACTTCAGTAAGAAAAATATTTAAGAAATTAGAAATAATTTAGTGACCATTTTACATTCTTTAAACTGCGTTTTCTCAGTTTCCATTTTTTCGATACATCCTTTTACTTAAAATCTTAGAATTTTCCCAGATATAGGCTAACTTATTTAATATTTTTAATGCTTATTTATTATTATATACTTAATAAAAGCAAAGATGTCAACATGGGATTTGCAAAATATTGAAATGAGAAATTATTGGAAGTGAAAACGTAATTAAAAACATATTTTTCTCGCATGTATGCGCGCTTTTTATTTTTTCTCAGAAACTAAGTCATTAATTGTAAAATCTGTAGAGACATTAGGTTAATTACAAGCAGGAGACATGAAAAATATGCAACGCCTTCGCCGGGAATCGAACCGCGGACCTCTGAAATACCGGCTCAGTGTGCTGACCATTACACCACGAAGGCACGCTAAGAATGTGGGAGATATACCTTATATACTCCCCTTTTTAAAGGGCGACTAGGGTTTTAGGGGACCTAGTCGCCAAATCCTGGGTGTGGAGAGTCATCATCCACAACCCTTTTAGTTCGGGCGCCACTGTAGAGACATTAGGTTAATTACAAGCAGGAGACATGAAAAATATGCAACGCCTTCGCCGGGAATCGAACCGCGGACCTCTGAAATACCGGCTCAGTGTGCTGACCATTACACAACGAAGGCACGCTAAGAATGTGGGAGATATACCTTATAAATCGATCCTTAAAAGTTATAAAGAATACAATAGAAATGAATATAATAAATTCAAATAAATGCAATTAAAAAATTACGATAAAACATTTATAATTTTAGGAAAAGAAAGCTATTTTCATTGTTAAATTTTTCTTCAAAAAATTTGAATTTAAAAACAAATTACCGATAAAACATTTTTTCAGCTTAAAATCATTCTGCATAGCAAACGTAGTAACATTCATAAAAATAGGTGAAAGATCTTAAATAAATAAATAAAATAAAATAAAACTTTCAAATGATCTCGAATCCCCTTGTATCCGATAAGAAAGAGAAATAATCTAATAATAATTATAATTAGCACAAAAATACTATTGACAGTTTATCAGCAATTTAAACAGGTTAATGTAGAAGATAACTTCCTTTGGTTATGTAAATTACATCCGCACAGAAAACAAGAACACATTTCAAAACAGGAAGATAAATTATTTTATCTGTTTCGACGACAGTCGACGGAAAAAAAATTATTAAGGATTGCACACTTAATTTATTTTTACGATTGAACGATGCTCTTTTAATGGATGATTTAAGAATGTTTATATATTCTAGATTATGTGTAATTAAATGACACACTGTTGTGGATAAAAACAATTCCTAAATGTTTTGACATCATCTGCTATCATTGCTGTAATGCTTCGCATTTTTTTCTCCTTCTTGTATTTCCCATAGAAGTTTTGCCTTATTGCGTTGGTCTGTTATGGTAATTTTTCCATCATTCTGAAATAAACAAATTTAATTTTTTATAAAAAAACTAGTTAATCAGCAACCCAGTTTATCAGCCCCGGTTAACCATGAGTTTAGTGTACATATTCTATCGTATGTATTTAATTACATTCTTCCTATTGTTGCGTTCTCCGCGTTCGTGGATTTGGAGTGTTTGATGACAACACTTGATGAAGAATCAAAACGCAATTTAATCGTCAGTTATCCAGAACCGTTCCAAAGACGCGTTACAGACGTCGAAAAATACGACAAACACGCTGAAACAATCAGCAATACAGCCTTCAGTCTATCAGGCTATAACGGTGAAGACAGCTTCACGGCTAAGCACTAAAGTACAACTCCCGACTCGGTCGGTCGCTCTCGAGCTGATCTCTGAACTACTACTGAAGACACTAGTGCTGAACATACTCTAGATACTCCTAGTCCGCGTATAGGCACGGTATATATAGCTTCTGGCCTGCCTTCGAGAACATTCTGAGGAAAATCGGTAAGAATTTGTTCTAGAATGTTCTTGCTCCGTCTATGGCATATCGCCAATTTTTGTCGCCGATTGGACAATTCCGCGCTAAATCAGGCACCCCTGCTTTTCCTTGCCACTTTCTGTGAACCCTAACCACGTTTTGCGGGGAAGCTCTCTCACCGCTGCTGGGCATTTTGTAACGATATCGTTTCTCTTTTGTATGGCAGTCAATGCTTTCTTAATACTTAATTAATCTGTTGCTTAAAATGCATAAAAATTGTTTTTGAAATTCATTATTAATTACGTTTCTTACACTAGGTAAATATTCAATTTTTTTCATTTGAGAAATCGTTTATTTTCAGTATACGGCAGGAGGTGTAATAACATGAATTTAACTTTTGTTCAATCCTGCGCATTATAGTGAAGCACAGTAAAAGCAAAAAACATATACCGTAACTACTAGGTTTTTAGATTTCTCTGCGCAGAAGAAGATTTCATGATTAATTAGCTAATGAAATTTTACTGCTGTATATTTATTCAAAGCTTTCTTTTCAAATCTGGATTTAATTAATGTCTAAGAGGAAAAATCTCTGACAGATTTTGAATCTGGCTAAGAGGTAATTCCATTCTATAGCCAGACTTCATTAATGTATTCAAATCTCTAAACAAAAGACAACACCTTAAAGGCAAATAACGAATAGAATAGAATAACTGACTGTCAAGAAAAATATTCCTTTTTAATTTGTTTGTATAAGATAAATCATAAAAAAACAGAGCTCGAGAAGTTTTTTATAGTTCAGTAACAAATAGATAGATATTCTTCAGAATTTATGTATATTTTTGGAAATGCCTTCCGTGCACTTGAAAGAAAGAATTTGAGCGTGTTTTTTTCCCAGCATCAGTGTTTCTGATCTCAGCGTTAACTTATTTGTTTCATATCGCGCCACAAAATGGAAGTTGATCAGACAGTGCTTAAGTTGATCACATAGGGCACCCACGGTGTCAGAGATTATTCGAAATTATGTAGTCACTGAAAACAAAAATGGTCCTCTGTTCTTGTCATCAAAATTCGTGACCATGCGTGGTACATCGCTCTATTTTCCTGGAGGTTCTCCTGTGTCAATTACACCTTTCGTTATTTCAAAATTTGTATAAAAGTCACTTAGTTACACATACCAAAAACGATGCAGCACCAAACAAATACAAGATAAATAATCCTTCCAACATATGTATAATGCTAATGAATTCAGCATAAAGCAAGTAAGTTTCCACAGTTTTTCGAAATTTCTGCTTGCAAAGATTTCTGCCTCTTTCTGCCAACAGATATTTTTTCCAATTTTGTTTGGATATATATTATTATTAGAAAGGAATTCAAATGCATGAATTCCAAACGAAATAGCTCCCGGAACCATTTCTTCCATTCTAGATTTCTTCATATAAATAGCAAATTAATTTCCTTACACTGTAAGGGTGTTCGCTATTTTGATTAAAGTTTACCTTATATATTTCTATTCCATTATTTATTATATTTTTCTATCCTATTCTTTCTTTGCTTCTCAACGTAGAGTAATGTAAACGAGACATTAAATATAACAACTGCTTCTGATTTGCTATTGATCAAACAACAGTGTCTGATGGCAAGCATCAACCAGTCTGCTAATAACATTTAATTTTATAACTATAGCCATTGCTTAACTAGTCCAAAGAAATTATTTTTCTAGAAATTAATTATTTGTATTTAACCTGGTAATTACAGCCTGGTTTTTTTTCAGATTTTAGTTAACTTTGGGGTTATTCTACACAATAAGGCTGCTTGTTTTACCAGTCTGCAAATATCAGCTATTATTTATTATTATTTTAGTTCCTCAAATCCCAACTGAAAAATTTAATTCTTTTTTTTAGAAATTTTATGTGTTTATTTTACTGCTTTATTTAAAGCTTTCTTTTCAAATCTGGATTTGATTAATGTCTATGAGGAAAAATTTCCGACAGATTTTGAATCTGACTAATAATTCCATTCTATAGCCAGACTTCATTAATGTATTCAAATCTCTAAAGAAAAGACAATACATTAAAGGAAAATAACGAATAGAATAGAATAACTGACTGACAAGAAAAATATTCTGTATTGCTACTTGACTGGCAAATGGAATAAGAACTGAAACAGATTAAAACTTTCTAACTGTTCTATAAAGCTAAAGACTAAAATTTTGAGAAAATATTACTCGTCTGCTGGATTAGTGATTGGCATCACAAACTATATCGCATCTGGGTTTTTATTAATTCAGCTAAAATTTACAAAAGTGTAATACAATAAAAATATTTCATTTGATAATCTAATGTTATACTCAAGAAAGTAATACAGATTATCCTAAATACAAAAGACTAAGGAAATATTTACATGCAATAAACATATAAAATAATAGATATAAAATATTAATTCTAATAATAGACCTTGAGTTACACCGGGTGTTTATAAAGTCCCGGACCCATTTTGATGTTTAATAACTCATAAAATAATAAGGATAGATTAAAATTAATAAGATAAATAGTTAGATAGACTCAAAAAGTTTCATGACCCTTGTCAATGAACTTCCATGTGTGCCCCCTTCGTCGCACGGAGAATATCAAGTCGATATTCAATTTCACGCCAGGTACCGGCAAGCATGTCGCCATCCACAGAGGCTATTGCGGTTGTAATTCTGGCTTTTAGGTCATCCATGTTCGACACTCTCCTCCTGTAAACGTTGTCCTTTAAAAATCCCCAAAGGAAAAAGTCCAGCGGCGTTACGCTCAACATCAAAATCACTTGTGCAGGGACGTCCGGAAAGTTTCTTATCTGCGATACTTCCAGTTTCTAGAAAATTCTTTTTCCACCTCAAGATGCTGTTTTTGGATGGAGGATCATTTTGGTAAATTCTTCTGCAATTTCTCTGTGTTTGCATTATGGATTTCGTTTCTATGAACCACCATAAAATCTGTGCTTTCTCTTGTGGCGTATGCATTCTCCATAATATCCAGTCGAATAAAACATCACATACAAAAGTACTAGAACAAACACATCAAAAGTAAACATAACATTGCAATAGTTGCCAAAAACAAAAGAGAGAAAAATGCAATTAATAAGCAGACGATATTTAGAAAAGTACAGATATTTAGACTGGAAAATGAAATTATCTGAAATTAACCACACGCGCAGACGATATTTACAAAAGTAAAGATATTCAAACCTTAAAAGAAAAATATATAAGTCATTCCATCAATAAATGCCATAAGTTTGTTTATATCTTCATTATTCTATGAGTTATTAAACATCAAAATGGGTCCAGTACTTTATAAACACCTTGTATAATGACTTTAATTAATATTGCAATTCGTAAAATCTAATACATATACTGATATCTAGTCTGTTAGACTTTAATAAAGATTTCAGTAATTTTTAGGTAATCATAATTTCTCTAGGTGCCTGATTTTTACACCTAGTAAAATCTAAATGCATAAGGATATCTGTCCTTTCCCAAATGAAGGATTCATTATTACTTGATTAACCATATTTTTTCTTATTATAAACTAGCGGAAGTACCCAACGCCAGCTATTTTAGGTTGAGTGTAATGTATCTAACAACAGATGGAACGATACCGCTGTAATCCTTCTCGATACGCTGTAATAAGGACGCAAAAAATACGGTTCATAGTCATACATTTTTCAGTCGGATGCGATATGGAACCCAAATAAAAAATTTCCATAGAAAAATAAACAAATTCACTACCATTATATCAGCAACAGTGGCACGCCGTTTTTTAATGATTTTCGTCTTTCTAATCAAATAGTCGTAAAAGCTCTTAAGTTCTTTCCAATATTTCTCCTATATTTAATTTTAGTCGATTAAATGTGACAAAAAATTGATAATAATTGATCAGAAATCAATAACGCAAGCAAAAAAACACACATTCTTCTTTATACATATCAATTTTGTAAAACTTACAAAAGTTCGATTAACATACTCTACGATTTGAAAGCGGGCAGTACCAACATTTTGTCGAAATAAACATTCTTATCTCTAACGCGCAAGACTGTTGCCACTCAAAAACATTAGTGCGAAAATTAGTGTTTGCAGAGTTTTTAATTCATATCTCGGCTGATTAAAGTCATATGAAGATGGGAACAGTCGAAATTGCTTCCAAATAATTTTTGGAATCGGGAATAATACATTAAATATTTAGCAATGCTATTTTTATTTCACAGTAAAACTTTGAAATTTTTTATTAACAAACTCTACGATTTGACCAGTGGCAACACTTCTCGAAATAAAGCAGATTTTTATCTCCAGTGTGCGAGACTGTTGCCACTCAGAAAAATGAAGGCGAAAATTAGCGTTTTCAGAGCGTTTAATTAATATCTCTGATTTAGCATTGGACGTCGACTTTTTCCAGGAACCAGAAAAGAATGGTAGAAAGTTTGGTGACGATAGCTATAGAAGTGACTGAGTTAATAGCGAACAAACACACAAACAGACATTCTTCTTTATATATATAAATAACTTCTGTTTCTACGAAATTTGGAAAGTAATTATTGCTCCTGGAATTGAGCTGCAGGATACTCACATACTGATATAATGCAAACAATCTGCTTTTTGGTTTATTTTACCGCAAAAACAACTGATGTTATAATCGAAAACTCTGCTGATCAGCAGATTTGCCATGGTCAATTTATCATCACTTCAAGTGATTTCGGTTTTTCGTAGATAAACTCCTTCAGTTAATCGAACCACTATTCTAAGCAGTTTTGTTGTTACATTTAAAAGGTTTCATGACAGATGGTTTCGGGATTTCCATCATTGTTTCCATCCTGTTTATATTTTCTGATAAAATGCAGTCTTAACATATTTTGCTGGACTGTGTACGGCGATATCAATTATATCTAAAATTATAGAAATGTTTTTTTCTTTGTCAGCAAAGCATGTGTAGCTCTTAGCTCAAAACAGAAGTACAGAAATTGTATTCTTCAAACTGTCTAACGTTTTTTCTGTTATACAAATTCTTCGAGTTCGATTATTAGAAGATTTTAATTCTGTCAGAATATTCTGAAGAATTCTGTAAAAATACACACTATATACTTTCTTAGCCATTCATCAATCAAATTTATGTTTGAGAAAGATCATCAGTTTGGCTTGAAAAACTGATACTTCATTACTAAGCGACCTGAACAGAGATGAATTTCTTATTATAATACGTAAGCTGTCGGATTCAACACACGTTAAGTGTCATGCCGGCGTTGAAGCTAATAGAGCAATCCTCTGCATTTAATTTCACTCTCACTGCAATTATACCGATTTCCCACAACAGACAAAACAGTATTCTTGACGCCTCTTTTATTGCCTTTTCGTTACACTCGCTCAGTTTTTTACATTCTTATTACGATTTGCGTTACCAGACGGCGTCTCTTAAATTTATTAACAAATTTAATTTTTACATTTTCTTTTACACATGCCAGTTTTCAGTCAGGCAGAAGCTCCATTCAGTACCTTAAAAACTGGCCTAAGATCATGGATAAGACCGGTCAGGATATTGTATCTAAACTTTTCGAGCTTGGACAGCGTAAATCAGTATATCTCCAGTGGATACCGTCCCATGTTGCGGTGTATGGTAACAAAACAGCCGACGATCTGGCAAGAAAAGGTTGTGATCTCCCTAGACACACTCCACTGATTTATGCCCAACCGAAATTTACGCCTATTACAAACATAAAACTAACACGGTATGGAAAATTTCTCCTGTTCACCAGTGGTATTTCGCTGAACAACCAGGCCTGTCACTTCTGGGTAAAAAATCTATGCCTATCCAAACGGCCATGGCCAGATTCAGAAGTGGGCATCTTCGATGCATGAAATTCAAAGAGGGAGAAAAGACCTTCCCTTCGTTTCCCTATTCCCTCCCTGCCTCTCCCGCTCACCCATTGGATTGTATAGGCGTCTCCCTGAGACAGCTGTCGGCTGAGCAGGACGACATCTGCGATTTGCTTGTGCGGCAAGGTCTCTTGGACTTGGTTTAGGCTTTCCTGCCCCAAGGGGATTTGAAACAACAACAGTTTTCAGTTTATGACCAAAGCAGGGTATATAAATGTGTCTTCCCCAACTTTTAGTGCAAAATTATACTTAATAAATTTCTGAAGCCTAGCAAAAATCTTTGGGAAGAATTTCCATACGTATTTTTTTTTTTTTTTTAGATTGATTTCAAGTTTATGTGTATCATATAATAATTTTAACTCCTCTTTTGCTTTTTTTAATTATTATCCTTTATTAAATCATACACTTGCCGCAGTATTTCAATCATTACTCTGTATCTAACAGAAACTATAAAGGCAAAGTTCGCAGTATGTATTTAAAGAGTAACTTCTAAATTCTTCATTGCGAGTAATGCGGTTTCACTGAATTGGACCAATATTCGAACCTGTGAATATAATCTCCCAATATGACTTTAAATACTTCTCTCTGTTATAAAAAAGTCACAGAAGGATCACTGAGATAATGTGAATGGAGCTCAAAATAATTCCTAACACATTTAATGCCGATAAGTCAGACATGTATAAGTCTTGCCACCATAAATTTTTAAAGCTACTTTTTAAATGAATTAGTATAAGAATAATATATAAACTAAATTTGTGTTCAAATGAATTTAATGTACTTCTTATCATTTAAACAGTGTCCTTTCTACAAATTACGTTCTTCAATTTTAAGCTAAGCAATTTATACAGCGCTTCGCTTCGTATGGCCAAAAGGCACACTAACCAATAAGCCAATGGAATTAAACAAAATTTTCTACCTTCCAAGGTTTAGGGAAGTTTTGAACTGAGTTAACTATTTGGATGGATTATGAATCTCTTGTTAATGGAAGGTCATCTACAGAATGACATATTTTCTGCCGTCTTTAATATCAGAATAACGAAGTTCGCTATCTTCAGCCACATCGTCAGGAAAATGAAATTTTATTATTTCACCACTTGCCCTATGACAATTAAAGTATACTTACCATTTTCGATTCAGAATAGATAAAGCTGCCCTCACAGAATATTTATCTGCTGCAATTTTGAAGATAATTTCAAAGATATTTCATTTAGATATTACTTCGGTTTTTTTAAAACATTGTATTTCTACGTTTTGAGTACTCTGATTTTAGACTGCCATTTCCTTATTTGCTGACAATTTCTCGATCATTTCCTAAGACTTTTCCTTTCATCTGGGAGACCGGCAAGATAAAATATTGTAGGGAACATTTAAGTCTTTTGCACTCGCCCGTTTACATATACCATTAAAAATTTTCAGAATTATCGGAACTGATTTTAAATTTTACAAAATCTTAAATAGTAGATTTTGAACTTTAACTAATCTATGTGATTATCTTCCTAATAGTCAATATCATAATTAACAATCGGGTCCATCAGCGGCCGAGAGTTAAAGTCGTTAAACACTGGTAGTTCGACCCAGGGCTAGAATCCCGGCGAACTGGCATGCTGTATGGGTGTTTTCGTGGTTTTCTTCATGTGTAAAGTGTATACGAGTCAGCTTTCCTTAAAAATTCCTCCACGAAGGCATCCCTCCCCCTTAGGCAGATTACACTCGAGTGCTTTGCCATTATTAAATAAACCAAAAACCAAACCTAATTAACGATCTCAAAGAAAACATGTAGTGCTCACTTATAAATCGTCAGAAGTATACCAGTTCTGAAAACTAATATCCACAACATTTTGTCGGTCAATAATTTTATATATCCAAGTACAGCATGAGGATTGCTACAAACTACTAACTGGAAGTTATTGTAGTTTCCTAGTTTCTGCTAGCTTTCCGGTTTTTTTTTCGTTGTTGTTGTTTTGACGCCACAAAGAATGATTGCTATTAGAATCTTAGAATCTTTGATCAGAATCAAAGACTTTTGTGCATAAGTAATTCGTTGATCATACTTAGATTATGATTCCCTTCTTTACAGGGAGAAAAACAACAGGGCACTAATAAACAGGAATTCTCATTTTCAAACAGTACTGCAATTAAATTTTCAGAGGAAAATTTCAACATTAGATAGTTTATTATTCATTACAAAACCAGTAATTTCCTATTTATTACTTATAGAAGTAAGCTTGATCAGACTAAGTTTTGCCTTATTATTACCAAAAACAAGATATTTGAATGTTATGTTGCAGAGTCATCAGGTTATATTGATGCAGGAACGTGAAAAATGTGATATACCCTCGTTGGGATTCGAACTCCGGACCTCCCGAATACGCGTCGAGGTGCTTCCAGAAGGCATGCGGAAAGAAGGGAGAAAATACCTTACATACTCCCCCTTTTAAAGGGCGACTGGGATTACGGGACCTAATCGCGAGATACTGGTGATGACAAATTATTGGCCGTCACCTTTTTAATTCGGGCGCCACTTGAAAAGTCATTCAGAATTTTCTGAAGTGAAATATGTTCAATGACGTCACCGGAAATCAAACTCCGGACCCCCCGAATATACGTCGAGCGTGCTTTCAGTCACATCACAAAGATAGGCGGAAAGGAGGGAGAAAATTCGTTATAACGTTCATAAAATTTGACTTTAAGTTGACCTCTAGCTTTTTAAAATCTGACGTGGATCTGTCTGAAAAAATATTAATTCAGGAAAACGAAATGGTATTCATGATTGATCTTCGTGCTTAAAATTTATAACTACATCAAATAACGTGATATTCATAGCCTCTATTTATATCATTTATGTATAGCTTTAGTTTATGGTTAAGAATATTTGGCTGGATGCCAGTGTGACATTTTATGCTTAACTATACGAACTCAATTGCTGATTCTCGCACGACGAAAACTGCTTTTATTGAACATAAGTTTAAAAGCCCACACGGGTTTTTAGCACGGCTCAACGATATAGTCAATAGTCTTTCGTATGCAATTTCCTGTCTCTTATCATAGTTTTGAGTGAATTAAGGTTAAATGAGATAACCAAATGAAAGAAAATTTCGGCTTTTTTTCTTTGCACTATTTTCCAAATCTTGTTCTAATTTCATATTTTGAGGTAAACAATAGTCTCATATATATGTATGTATCTCGCATAACTCAAAAACACTAACTCAAAAACGAGTAGCCTCAGAACATTGAAATTTTGTTGTACATGGGACTGTTATAACATGCAGATGTGCCCCTCCCTTTTTGGTTGCAATCGGCCGCACAAACATGTATTTTTATATATATATACTCACTCTGTTACTCGGCTCGTTATATATATATACTCACTCTGTTACTCGGCTCAGTGAGCTCAATTATTCTTATATGTTGGTAGCTCATTTTGTTTGCTTTAAAAAATGATTGAATTGAGTTGTTCTGATCTTTCGATTAAGGTATTTATGCCTTTAGTAAATCTGTATGCAACATTTGTAGAATTATCACCAATTTAAAAGTTGTTTAAGAGCGGCTAAGATTAGTATTTTTGGCCATAGCAGCCATATTTGTTTACATTTGAAACTTACAGCAGAATAGTGGATTTGTTGCCAATCTAGAGAAACTAAGCTTCGCAACAACAAAGGTAACGCCTTCTATTATTATTAAGAATTAAATCATGCTTGATCCATCCTGGAATTAATTCGAGGAAATAAGTGTTTAAGATTTACTTCGTAATTTTAATACTGATATTTTGAGTTTTTATGTATTTTTGCCTTGTCGCGAAATGAGAACGGAACTAATTGAATGAGAAATACTGAATCGTCTGTGAAAAACTTTTTGTGTGTGTGTAATTTCTTTTATACGTCATTTTGTAACCCCAGGGCTCAATGAGCGCCACCAGCGGCCGCCCGAAGAAACACTGGCCAAAAAAAGACTATAGCCTTCAGTCGATGCACTGGAATCAAGAACTAAGCATGGTGTTCTCCGAGATTTACTTCGTAACTTAAGTGTATAATTCTAACGCCCTTAAATGTAATGTTTTATCTCTATTTTTTTCTTTTAATTGTGTTTTCTTAATTAAAGTTAATTAAAAAGCCCTGGTGAGTCTTTTATGGTAGTTTGGTTATAGTTGGCCACCCAACGCGCGGCTCGAATGATTTATCCAGTTGAGAAAAAAACCATGTTCAAGACTCTAGGACATCGACTCATATTCTTTTCCAGGTTTCAAGTACTACTTCAACAGCGAAGTTCTCACCCGAAGGTTATTTTGGAAATCGTATGAAGTACTGGTTTCATCTTCGCCCCGAAGATAACAGATAAGAGGTTTTCACTTAATAAGCATTTAACTTAATAAAAAGATAACACATTTTCACTTAATAAGCAATATAAAATTCTAACTAGAACGTCGTTAATACTTTAATAATATGTAATGGAATGTGTCGTTAGAAACGAAACAACATCATATATAAAATATATACATACAAGCTCTAGGTGTTTCCTTTTAAATATGTTGCACTTTAAGAATTTATATTGCCTTACATTGTTTTAAATAATTGATTTCTATTTGAATTTCCTGCGTTTTAATTCTATGTTCTAATTGAAGATTAATTTTGTTTTCATTAGAAGTCAACAAAAGTAAAATTTCGTTTCGGTTCCGAACGAAAATTGTTTACGTGATAAAATGTTATTTTTATCCTGATTCATATATATTTCCGGTGTGGATAATTCTTTTAGTATTTTTATAACTGTATTGCTATCTATGAAAGAGTTGTGTGTTTTGTTTCATTTTATGAATAATATTAACGAATATTTTCTTTTCCTCTCTGAGAATAGAAATGATTTAAAAAGTGAAACGGGTTTTATCTATATTATTTAAATTGTGCCACTACTGCTTTGTTTTTATTAAATAAAAATACTTCTTTTCAACTAATATTTTAGTTGCCGTTATTCTGAAAAGGCATTCTAATACTTGTTGCATTTTCAAATTATGAGTTTATAAACATTTAAAATTTTTATTTCGTAATATTTAAGAACTACTTATATATTTAATTGCGTTTTTCAAACAGAACTATAGTCGAAAATTAATTTCTTAGAGCCTTTAGAATTTTGTAAACGTCACATTAATTACTAGTAGAAGATTTATCAAAGTTAAATTCTATTTTTGGGATTTTTATGTTTATTAAATTAGTGCATTTTATTGTCCACTGGCAAGTGTACCAATCTTTTTAAAATGTTAGTTTCGTTTTCGAAGTAATCTCAGATTAATGATTTCATTCGGTATGGTTTTTCAAATATTATGTAACCGTCAGGCGTAATTAAGAAATTCATAAAATTTCTGAACATATAATTTTTCTTGAAACAAATATTGAACTTTTCAACAGATATTGAAAGTACAGTAATATGGCATTTTTGGGACTAGTCAAGAAAACGGACCTGCAAGTGTTAGCCACAGAACTGGGTCTGCTTGTCTCAGATAATCTGAAAGTGATTCAACTCAAAGAGTTAATTACGAACTCAGACAAGTATGAAGAGGGATTCGTGAAGAATCTATCGACCAGCATAACTGATGAAAGAAAAATGACTGAACAAGCAGCTGAAAATGACAGGTTAGCGTTAGATGAAAAGGAAAATCTTTTGCGTGAACATAAAGCTGCTGAAGATCAACGAATTGAGAAGGAACGTCTGTTCGAGTTGGAAAAATTAAAACTTCAACTGGAGTTGCAAAAATTTATCAAAACGAAGTGATAGATCAGGAAATAGATCAACTCAAAATTGATATTACTAGAGTTGTCCCTAAATTTAACCCTAAAGAAGACGAAATTGGATTGTATTTGACGTCATTGGATTGTACTGGACGTGACTGGACTGTATTTGAATGTGAATTGAAAATTTTAAATGTTCAGAATCAAAATGGGTTTTTTTTATCTGATCAGTTCATTGTCAACAGAAACAGCACAACTTATTGCTACAGAACATCAGAAAGAATCTCAAAATTACCCCAAAATTAAGGAAATGCTTCTTAAGCGATACAGGTTAACTGCTGACCGTTTCAGACAGTTTTTTTTGCGCAACATAATAAAAATCCAGATACAACTTAAAGAAATTTCTACTTTTAAGGATGGATAACAGAACGAACAGCTTAAGAACCTTATTATTAGCAAGCAACCAAATTAAGAAGATGAAGAAAACTTCCGATCTGAGAGAACATTTCATGGAAAAGTGGGAAAAATGGAACCAACCGTTGGAATTAGCAGAGAAGTTGGATGCGTATGAAAATATTCGCCATGGATTAAAGAAAGCTTTAGCGCCATCTAACAAACCAAATTTTAGAAAGGGATTCCCGACATCAGATAGAAAATCGAAGTCCACTGCGATATCTAGAGAAGCTAGCCACGACAAAACAATAGGAAATATAGTTTCCAAGAACACGAACACTTCATTTGAGAAAAAGTACCATCCGATATTATGGGTGTGGAACTCCTGGATACATACAATCTAAATGTCCTACCTGCTCAAGATCTAAAGGAGAAGCGAAAGCGTCCTTAAATTTGTGGAGTAAAAGCTGCTGTATGTGCTGATACCGGTGCGTCACATTCTATTACTGGAGAAAAGTTATATCATATGACGCAACGAAAAAAGTAATATTTAAACCTAAGCACATTTCTTTGACGCTCGCTGACGGAACACAGAGCAACGTAGCTGGCTTGACTATGGTCGTGGATCTTAATGTTGAAGGTAAAGGGGTACCTACAGAACTAACTGTTTTGACGGAAGCAAAGGGAAAAAGAACACTGTTAGGCACAAACTTTCTCAAATCTCCTGGGAGTGTTTTAGATGCCCTCAACGGTACTTGGCATTTGCGTGAAAATTCTCACGTCCAATACCCTTTCTACAGGGTGATTTCCAAGGCTGAAGATTCTACATCCATTTCTGACTATCAGACAAGAACTGTAGAAATTACCAATTCAGTTAATGAAGTTAATGAAGATGTCCCTTGTGACTTATTTGCGATATCAGCCGATTTTCCTGTGAGAAAGTCCAAAATCATTCGAGAAGAACAGTTGAAGGACGAAGAACTAAAAAAACAATTGACTGCTTCGAAAGCACTTCAAAAGATGAAACCTTCTCAAACTGGACTAGCAGAGGTTATCATATGAATCAGGGTGTTCTGTATCGTTACTCACCAGAAGTAGAAACAAAAGAAGCTCAACTCGTAGTCCCTATCCAGGGAAGAGAAAGAGTGCTACAAGAGCACCAGAACTCTCCAACGGCTGGACACTATGGGGCTGAAGGAACTTACAATAAAGTTGTCTCAAGGTACTATTTTCCAGGAATGCGAAAATACATTGCTGAATATGTTAAGAATTGTCCGGAATGTAACCATTACAAACCGACTAATCAGAAGCCAGCTGCTCTTCTTAGAACTCCAGTTTACGCCCAAAGGTTCGAAACTCTAGCTGTTGATTTTTTGGACTTCTTCCAAAGTCCTCATCTCGTAAGAAATAGATTTTTATCGTAGAAGATATCAGCACAAAATGGGTATAACTATTTACCATACTTCATCGCGAACCAGGTGATAAAGTATGGGTGACGTTACATCCTATTTGAAGATCGCAGAATAGAAAGTGCCAAAAATTCATGCCTAGACGCGAAGGGCCTTATTAATTGATAACCAATCGTTTACCCACTACGTATGATATTGCTCATCCAGCTATGCCAGATGAAGTCCTTGGAACTTACCACAGCTCAGCCCTACGTGCTTATGAACTGCCCTTTTCAAGAGATAGATGGGGCTGTAACACCTTTTCGGAGACGAGGCAGACCAAAGAAACATATTGTTGCGAAAAATTCGGCGGTTGCGCCTGTATGTAAGCTTTCCGGCATAGCACTAGGGTTGCCATAAAATAGTGTATGGGAGGCTTGCCAGATTGGCGACTTTATCGCCCATTTGGCGACCAAATCGGCGATATCCCATGGTCCAATCGGGAAGCTTCTAGAATAACTTCCTGTCGAGATATTTCTCGAAATGTGTGGATCCTGAGGAAAAGCTATATAAACCCCTGCGTTTCTGAGAGCCAGCATTGTGAGAATAGCTGCTTACTGTGAGTGCTAAGCTACGCGAGAGTTTTGTGAACGGAAAGCGATCGAGATAGTGCTTTGCCATGAAGCTACCTTTAGAGTATAGCTTGACAGTGTATTGGTGATTGTTCCACGGTGTTTATTATAAGTTTAGTGTTGCCGTGAAGCTACCTTTACAGTTACAGCCTGAAGCTGTGTTGCTGATTGTTTCAGCGTATTTATTGTAGATTTTCAACGCTTTTAAAGGTAATTTTGGAACTGTGTTGTAAATAGTGATTCTTGTAAATAAATTGTGCTTTTTATTGTTCTGCATCGTGTTTTCATCGGATACTCTCAAATCCACGAACCCGTATAACGGTGTCAGAAGTGGGATTTGAGAGTGAATGCCAGTCACCCGTCTACAGGAGAAAGCAATAGCGGAGGAAATGAAAGCTTCGATGGACATGTTAGCAGCTCTGAAAGCCGGACAAGAAGAAATAAAAGCCGGACAAGAAGAAATAAAAGCCGGACAAGAAAAGCTGCAAGAGCAACTGCGACAGATGGAAATGGAGCAAAACAAGATTAGAAGCGACATCATGGAGCTTAGAGAGAAAACGGAAACCAAATTACAAGATAAGAAAGAGGAACTGAAGGAGGAAGCTGCAACTAAAACTAACTGCAACTAAAATAGCCGATATGGAAGAAAAATTTAGGAAGTTTCGGGAAGAGGTAGACATGTTGAAAGAAAAACGAACTGAGCCGAAGAGAGAAATTGAAGATTTTAAGATTCTCCCAGGTTCGTCCCAGGTTCCCAAATCGTCGTGGAATGTGTACAAGACCCAGTTCGCCATCGTGGCTGACACTAGCAGATGGGATTCCCAGATGAAGGCATCACAGCTAGCTGCATCACTCCGAGACGATGCTGCAGATATCCTAGGAGTTCTACCACATGACCAGATTTCCAGTTTTGATGCCCTCTCGAACGCACTACAACTTAGATTCGGAGAAAAATGTGTAAAGGACTGTAGCCGTCTCCAACTCAAAACTCGCCAACAGAAAACGACTGAAAGCCTCCAAGAACTAGCAACTGATATTGAAAGGCTGGCGCACCATGCATATCCGGACTGTCCACCTGATGTCCGTGAAAATCTGGCCCTTATGAATTTCGTCGATGCAGTCAAGGATCAGGAAATTCAGAAGGTTTCAGGTTGGCGGATCTCAAAGATCTGAAATATGCATTAATCTATGCGATGAAGTTTGAGTCGGCTCAGCAGACAACTCGAAAAGATCGCCATCCGATCAGAGCGGCTAAAGTAGAAAATGAAAATTTTGATGTTAGAAAATTTAAACTAGAAATGTTAAAAGAGATTCGGGAAGCGTTAAATAAGCCAAATAACAGAAACACCGGCAAGAAAGCAATGAAGTGCTGGAATTGCGGACTCCGCAGGAACTGTCACGTGAGCCAAGACCGGGAGGCAGCTCCAGGGAAACTAAAATGCGGCAATCTCACGGGGCGGAGGTTGCCAGGCAGAGATGTAGCCCCTCTGAAAGTTCTTCAGATCTCGTCAATGAGCGGCGGAGATAACGGATTGTTCGTCGAAGGATACGTGAATAAACACCCTTGTAAGATGATCATCGATACGGGAGCCAACGTAACCATCGTGAGAACAGACGTAGCGCGGGAACTAAACGAGACTTTGCGCTGGACTCCGCCTTGTGTGACTCTACAGACAGTGACAGGTGACAAGATCTCCATTGAAGGTAAAATTAACATCACCATTACCTTCGGAAATAAGACTTACCAGCACTTGGCATTCGTCGCTGACATCGCGGATGAATTAGTACTTGGATTAGACTTTTTACGGAAATATGACTTTACACTGGACTTTAAACGCAACGAAATGCACTCTGCGAAGGAAGATATACCCGTGTTTGAGGTGAAGAGTGATATTCCTTCAGCTCACCAAGTAATAACAAAAACAGACGTCACAATAAATTCGATGACAGAATTACCAATATCCGGCTGCATAGAAAACAGAAATAGCTTCAAGTTTGGAATAATTGAATATCCCGAAAATAGCTCGAGAAATGTATTAGTCGTCTCTACATTAGTAGACCTTTCCAAAAATTTCGTCCACGTGAGAGTGGCGAATGTTAGCCATAGTCCGAGAACAATCCAGAAGCTAGCAACCTGCACGCCGGTTACGTGCGTTTACAAGATGTTGGCCGCACGAAATTGACACAACATCGAATTGACACGGGTGATCACTCACCGATCAAGCAACATCCCAGACGCCTACCATTCGCAAAGCAGGAAGAGGTTGGAAATCTTCTAAAGGAGATGCAAGAAAATGACAGTATAATCGCTGGCTCAGCTACCGCTTGAAATAGTTAAAGAATTGAATAATAAAGATATAATAAATTGAATAATAAATCCTATAATAAAGAAAGAAGAAAATTATATTTCTCTCAATGAGTCCTGCCGGCAATTAATAATAACAGAGATAAAGAGCTGCGTTCGTTTATTAATAAGTTAGTTAATTATATATAACAGACAGATTATATTTGAAAGAAAATTTACATATCTTACGCTTCTCCAAATGGCTACAAACTGGTACGCTGAAGATAAAATTATTTAAATCGGTCTGCGGCAACGCATTTTTTCTAAATCGCACAGTCCGTTTATTAAATTTGAAAGATAAATATCTCACTCTCTACGGAGTGGCAACAAATCGCCGAATCGTCTGATTAAATTTGAAAAATAAATATTGGAAGCTTTGGAAATGGCAATACATCGATTTTCAATAGCCGAATTTCTTATTCAAGAACGCACAAAATATGAAATAAATCCAAACTTAGACTTGCAGAAGTTCAGTGGTGGAACACGTGTGTTCAAAATTTGGTGGTTATAAGTATATAGGCATGATATATATAGCTTTATCCTACCTTCGAGAACATTCCCGAGGAAAACCGCCAAGAATTCCTTCTAGAATGTTCTCACTCTGTCTATGGCATATCGCCTAATGGGCGATTTCGGGCCAAATCTGGCAACCATATCTTTCCCTTCCACTTTCTGGGAACCCTAAACCTTCCTTGCGGAGGAAGCTATCTTACCGCAGCTGGGTATTTCGCAACAATATGTAAGCAAATACATGAGAATAATAACAAGGCATTATATAACTTAATACATTCACTGATTTATGAAGAGTTACAGTGATTTCTAAACATTATTCTCAATCACTAATTTTAACAAGTGGATTCTCTCGGTATCATCTATAAAAAGAATCAAATACATTTCATAAAACTATAATTTTTTCACGTTTAGAAATTTAGGCACTTTTAAGTGGGAGATATTTTTATCATTTTAAGCTGATAAATTATTTTCAAATTTATTAAATACAAAAGGAAGGAGTAAAGCGAGCAAAATTATATTAAAAATAACCTCCTCGTAGTAAATTCATGTAAAAACTCTTCTAGATCAAAATTTTGTGTACATTCAAACCTTTTCGGTAATAATTTTACAATAGTAATTTTCCAACTGTCATCAAAATTTAAATCTGAAAAATGCATGGATATGAAATGTGGAATTCATGGTCTTCAAAGAAGGAGCAAAAATGCTAAAACACAACATTTCTTTCTACTTTTCTCCTACATCCTTGCGAAAGGTAAAACTGAAGTGTCGAAACTCTTACATACAACACGCGACAAAAATTATACAAACTCATTCTCCGCAGAAATGCCTTCCTAACAAAAACAAATTTTTGCACTACATGTTCTTAAAACATTTTAAAAAGGCCCGAGTTAAAATAGCGGAAACGCGTGATATAATGATAAGCAGAATACAAAATAAGTGACTACGTTTCGTGTTTCAGTCAGAATGAATAAGATTTAAATTTAAACTGACATGAAAATATTAATTGTTAAGAAACGAGATTATAAAAGAACTAGGAGAAAAACACTTTGTTGCAGTTTATATGCAGATTGTTTTTCGAAAACATGACTCCCATACACTTATTTCTATTTTAGATATTTTATATCATAAATTACATTTTTATTTTATTTTATTTTGAACATTCGCATCATAATAAATATTCTCATTACTAGCACTCTGCATTAGATTGGAAACTCCATCTTTCATTGTTTAAGAGTAAGAACATACTTAAGCGTGAAAATCTTAAGATTATTTCGAAATAAATTATTTTTTATCACATTAACATGAAACGTTTTCATTTTGTCTCAGTTTATTTCCATGCAATATATTATGCATCGAATATAAATTCACTGCAGTATTGTAGTTTTACAAACAGCTTTTCAGCATAATGTAAAACGACGAAAGATCAGCATTTAGTTCAAACTCAGATAAAATCGAATTTAATATTGATGAAAAAAAATTCATAAAAAAAATTCTGCATTTCGAAGGATTTATGCACAAGACTTCTCTTCTTCAAGGAACCAAAATTTCCTTTTCTTAAAAGTATCTTGTTGAGAATTTTGGTGAAAATACTTATTTTTGAACACTTCGAAGGAAACAACTTCGATGTCTTTATTTTTATTCTTTTTTGCACTTTGCCACTTTGATAAACTAAAAAAAAAAAAAAAAAAGACATTTGAGAAAAGAAATATTTGTTGCAAACCTCGTATGCAAGCGATTCAGCAAAATAAGTAAAAAAATAATATTGTAGGGATTACTTTATTTTTCAAACGGTTATTTTTACTTCAGAACAAGCCTTTCCTTTACCTTCTCGTTTTCGGCCACGTTGTTGCTGTTGGTTTAAACTTTCTGTTTGAGCTAGTTTAAGCTTCTACGCGTCTGCTAGTATTCGCCGATGAATTTACACAAGGGCCAACTCTGTTAGTTAATTCCATGCAGCTTCGGCTGGTGTATTTCAGCTAGCATTAGATTAGTTTAATGTCTTCTATCTTGAATTAAAGTCCAAGTGAAGGCTTATTGTAAGCACGAGAAGGGGCCATTTTTTCATTTATTTTGAGTTGGAATAAAGGCTAATTTAACCCTTCTTTGGACTTACAAAATTCAGCGAATAGTCGCTACACAGTTCTTCAATATTCTAGCTCTCAAGCAACTCTAATATCTAGCTAGGATATTATAATATCTTCAATATTTAAGTCTTCAATTAATAAAATTTATTAAATGTATTCAATAAATTAATTATAAATTATTTATTTAATTAAATAAAATTATTATTAAATAAAAGCTCCAACTGGCGTTAATTTACGATAAACTAATGCCTCATTTGTTTTCCTTTGCGTTTTAAAACATGATTTTGTGTTCTATATCCTTAATTTTACGGGATTGATTCCTAAATAAGTAGTTGTATCGCAACAGATTGCCTTGGAATTGTTTCAAGTGCTAAAGTAATACTTGATCAGATTTCAAATCGTTTCAAATCTCATGATTTTTATAATTTTTAACATATATAATAGAGAGCAGTCATATGTAGCTTTTAATTTTTTTTTTGCAACTTTAATGGTAAACTCTTCGAAGAATTACAATACAATTTAAAGTTTTCAGATGGTGATTTTCATTATTATTCTTTATGTTCTGTTGAAATATTGGAAAATCTCACCTTTTCCAAATCTGTTTTCATTTTAACTGACGTGCAAATGAAATTACAAATGTTTTAACGAGAGACCGACAGCTATCAAAACAACTGGAGATATCTAAGTTAAAAGAAAAACAGAAGTTGCAGTTCCTCAAGTAATTTAACGTCCATTTCTCGTATTAGCAGTGAAGACATGTATGTAATAAACAGTATTATAAAATATGGAAGAGCCGAACACATTCACAAAACACTGGAGTAAATTTGTACAAAGTTGAATGGACAAAAGGAGCAAAAGAAAAATGGACATTAAGTAGCAAACGAAATTGAACTACAGATTCTTAAATAAATTGCAAAAGCTACTACAATATCGTTCTTCATGGCAATTCACATAATTTACCTCCAGCTGGAAATGATTTACAGTATTTCCATTTTAAATGCTACAGTATAACTGGCGTATGGAGAATGTCCAAA
The DNA here is from genome assembly GCA_000611955.2 of Stegodyphus mimosarum. NCBI lineage: Eukaryota > Metazoa > Arthropoda > Arachnida > Araneae > Eresidae > Stegodyphus > Stegodyphus mimosarum. Next base: position 105,379 of record KK120996.1, on the reverse strand, counting down.
AGAATCTCATAGTCGAAGGCAAAATAATAATAATAATAATAATAATAAATAAAAATAAAGAAAGATAAAAAAAAGAAATAAATAAAGTTAAATTTAAAAAGATACAAAAATAAAATTTTAAAAAGCTGCATAAAATTAAGTTAACTTTGCAAAACCTTTAAATTTCGACTCTTGTGATGAAAAGCTGCTGAAAATACACTAATCTAAGACACAAGAGAGGGTCTGGCATTTTGTTTCTCATACATTGTGCCCAAAGAAGCGTTTTATTGAAGTTCAAAGCCATTTAAAAAGGGTGCGTTAGTTTCAATCAAAATTTCAATGATCTTTAAAAGTGTTCGCTCTCAACTTCTGACGTACCTATCAACAAGCAAAATATCGAAATTCTTAAATCTTAATGTATCACTGGTTCTAAATGACCCTCATTACCACCAGCAGTTTTCGTCAGAACTATCAAAAAGTCAGATACGACGAGAATTAAGAAGAGAGAAAGCAAAATTTTTAGGAATGGTGTTGGAGTTAAGCAAGTAATATAAATACTTGTGCCTAACTTTAAAACAATTCTTGAAAAACTCGGCTTTTGCTCAAAATTCAGAATGACAATTCAAAAAAGTGTTTTACAACTTAAAAAACGACTCTGTGCAACTGTACTCCGTATTGTTTTTCAGGACATGAATCCGAAAATTCAAGGAAAAGCAACTGAGACAAAAATTAAAGATATTTCAACTCCAAATAAACAACAAAATTTAATAATTGCACATGTAAGTCCATTCGTTAAGATATGTCAATTTCATCAGCTTGATGTCATTCATCTTTTACTGATTGCCATTTCCTTAAGTTTCGTTTTTCATTAAAGGTAAAAATTTTTTAAATCACTATCTTTTTACTTCCTTGTAGGAAGTACTGTAATCGGGAAGTATTTCGGATATCATATTTCAACCGCTCTCGAAACCATTTGAACAATGTTTACGCGAGACACCTCTATGTACGAACAGAATAAAGGGCTATTTTTGCCAAAAAGAATTGTAAAATGTGTTTGAAGAGATTTTTTCTTGACGTCAATGTTTAAGTACATATGTATTTATATAGCATGACTCAAGAATGAGTAGCCGTAGAACTTTCAAATTTTATATATGGGGCTGCTAGAACATGCAGTTGTGCACTACCTTTTTTTTGCAATCGGAAGCCCCAAACGTGTATATATATATATATATATTTCCCCACTCTGTTATCTGGCTGAGCTTATTTTGTTTAGTCTTATATGTTCGTAAATTATACATTCTTTGGCGTAAAAGTAATTGAATTATGTGGTTTTTATATTCCGGTTAAGGTTTTTATGCCTTTAGTTAATCTGCATGCAATAGTTGTAGAATTATCAACAATTTAAAAGGGGCGCTAGGTTTAACGAGGCCACCATTTGTACATTTGAAACTCAGTAGAATAGTAAATTAAGTCAGTTTCTGCACATTGAATGTCTTTTGCCGAGACGGACCAAAAGTAAAATTTCTGTTTCGTACCCTGAAAAATCTCCCTTCTTCCCCGCTGGCCGAATTGCTTGTTTTTACGTAGAAACTCTGATTTTAAATGTAAAAATTTCTTTTTTAACTGTTTTAACTGTATTTGGTGTTTTATGTTTTCCTGTATTTTGGAATTTTTAATGAAGATGTTTAGAGTTTTTATGTATTTTTATTTTGCCGTGAAGTGAGAACTGAATTAGTTGAATGAGAAATATGTTCGAGGAAATAACTTCAAATCAAATGTGACAAAAATGTGTATAATTTAATAGGCCATACAAGGAAGTCATGTGGTGTCCACATCAGCTTTTTTACATACGCATACAGCATACTAGCGGAGCATAAAGCTGTGCCAGCAGAGCAAAATATAAAAACTCATGGAAGGTCATAGTATATCACTGCAGTTTATTCATTTCAATACATCAGGGATTTCATCTATTTGGAGTTGAGTATCTGGAGAAGTATTTTCAATTTTTCGTTAACTTTCCGTTATGGAGAAACAACTATATTATAGTAATGCTATTCATTGCCTCCTTCATAAGCAACTTAAAAAAAGTAAAGAAGGCAGGCTGTTTATAAGCAATTTTATTCATTTTTTAATAACTAAACCGTAACAACCTTTATTCTACTTAGTTTCTGGCAAGACGTTGTAAGGATTCCTTCCTATTATTTTAGATTACTGTGCATAATTCTGTGACATAATTTTAAAATGGAAATATGTTTCTTTTGCTAACAGGAAAATTGCTTTCTCACAGGAAGATGAAACACATATTAACCTAAATTCAGAAACATTTTATCAATAGTTAAGTCTGTATAGCAGTGAATCGAATGAATTGCACATAATCGTAAATATTATGCGAAATATATTGAATTTATATATATAATTTGTAAAGAAATACAAGGAGAAAAACTTTAAGGAATCCGAAAATTTATTTAAAAATTTATTAATATGTAACCCCCCTGTTTCTTTGACTTTTATTTGCGTATTTCTTTCATTTCATTTGCTTTCATTTGCTTCCTTATTTTTAGTTAATATTTTCACATTTATTCCTATTTTAAAATTTATGTATTGTTTGTTCTGTATTAAAACTATTTTCATTTTTATTTTTATTTATTTTTGATATTATTTGTAATTAATTGTCTATCATCGCGTTGGGAAATGTTTTTGCATTTCCGAAATTATTTAAAATTTAAATTCAGATTTTATAAAATTGACTAGCGGGCAAACTTTCCAAATGAACGAGCTGCAACCAAAGCAAAATTTATAAGTTCTACGAACCCCTGAAAAGAAATGCATTCCAATGCTAATGAAATCAGTTCATTCTTTCCAAGTAACAACCAATTCATAGATGATTTTTTTATTGCCAAACCCGGAAACAAAATATTTTGACACTTCTGGTATGTGTATGACGTCATGATTTAAATTTAATGTAATATAATAATTTTTCTCCATATCAATAAAAGAACAAACGTGACGATAACATGCTGCGTCAATTTATCCTAACTTGAAACAAAGAAGTTGCCAACAGCAGTTATTTATTTAAAATGCGGACATTCAGGAAACCTTTTCGACATACAATGACGTCACATGCAGTCGCGTGCTTTCTTCAACGTCAGAATATGACCTTATATAATATGTTTAATGTTTGGCAATGCTATTTTTATTTCATATTTTGTAAAATTTACAAATTTTTTTTACCGAACTCAAAGCGAACTAAAAGCGAGTAGCAGCAACACTTTTCGAAATAAAGCAGACTTCTCCATATGCCAGTACGTTGCCACTCGGAAAAATGAGTGCGAAAATTAGTGTTTTCAGAATTTTTAATTAATATCTCGGCTGATTAAAGTCGTGCAAATATCGAATGGCCCACGAATGTTTGGAATCCGGAGGTGGAGTACCTTTCTCGAAACTGAACTCCCAGCCGTTCCAGAGGAGATAATGCCACAAACAAACAAACCCACAGAGGCGCACAGATTTTAATAGTATAGAATAGAAAATTTTAAAAAGGGAAAAAGTTTTTATTTAGATATGCGAAAAGACGAAATGCGATCTTCATGAATTGTTGGTGATTGTATACAGAGATTCCAGTTGCCCTTGAAAAGTCAGGATCTTTCTGTGGAATCGACAATGGTTCTCTTGTTTTAGTTGTTTGAATTTACTTTTTATTAATTTAGCATTTTAATTACCAATTCCAGTTTTTGATTTCCACAATAGCAATAATTTACTATTTAAATTTTACTTCACATTTCCTAGGAAATAATTTTTCATTTATATATTCTCTCTCTATATATATATTATGTGTGTGAGAGAGAAAGAGAGAGAGAGGGAGAGGGAAGAGCCAGTTGTAGAGACATTAGGTTATTTCGAAACCAAGAGAGATTGAAAAATGAGCAACGCCTTCGCCGGGAATCGAACCACGGACCTCTCGGTTACGCGTCGAGCATGCAGACCACTACACCACGAAGGCATGCGAAGAAGGCGGGAGAAATACCTTATACAGTATCTGTGGAAAGTGTTTAAGACAGACAAAACAAATTTGACACAATTGCGCCTGTTCTTCAGAATTAAATTGATACCGTTACATTTTTTAAACATTTTTCAGTTTCAGTTCCGAATTACCTAATGCACCAGCGCCAAGTGAAGGACAGAAGAGCAGAATATCCAAACTGAAGTGAAGGGTTAAGGGAAAATTGCAAATTAAGGTTTACAAATTGACTCTATATATTTTTTTACCTTACATATTCTCCCCCTCTCCCTTTAACGAGAAAAAGGCTTAGCGATAGAAAAGCCTTTTTTATAGAACAGGGGTTGAAGCATTGAAACACGAAAGAAATATAGTACTTTGGAAAATATAAACCATGAAAACTTTTATTAAATAATAACTTGAACATATAATCTGAGTATTACATTTTTGAAAATGATAAGGAATTTTATTGTCCCATTTATACTTTAATTGTTCAGTTTAGCAGAAAAGCAAATGTTGCATGTTTCAAGATAGAAGCTCAGTTAAAAAAAAAAAGTTATGTTTTTCCATTTCGAGTTTCACTTCCGAATTACCTGCGTCAGCAGCATAATGTAAAGGATGGAAAAAGTCAAATGTCCAAATTAAAATGAAGAGTTACGGGACTAAGGCAAATTAAAATTAGCTTTTGGAGTTACTTCAGCTTTGATCAGTCTTCTACCGTATGAGCTACCTAAATCACATTTTCTCATTTATTGCATACTGGTAATTAACTGGATTTCTTGCATCAAATTCAAACAGAACTCGACGAGACAGAAAATTAAGGCGAAATTTCACTAAGGGCGATGTCATAAAATCTTGGTACAACTTTAACAAAGTTATTAATGCAAGCAACTGCATTATCTCTTCAAATATCAAGACACTTTGTAATGTTTCAGCTAACGATAATTATACTGTTATTGCCTTGTAACAGATGTAATGAGATTGGCTGTTGACTAAAATTAGTTAAAATCGGAAAAAGCTGTAATTTTATAAAGAAAAAGAATGATTACAAAGCATACATTTATTTTACAGGCTTCATGAAGAAAACAAATCAGTGAAGTTAAAAGATAGCAATGAAAAAATATATTATTGTAGGAAGAAAGGCTCAGAATACATTTATCTTCAGTGTCGTTGTCTAAATAAACAAGAAAGTATAAAAGGTTTTCAATTTCAATATTTTAATGGAAAAAAACCGCTTTGATCATCATCCGAAATTGGTGAGCCCTTGTCTCGTCTGCGACATTCATCCCGCATGAGCGACCGACCATGCAAATATCATGACCTGCTGCCCATTCCTCAGCACAGAAATGAAGGGTAGACACCATTATCCCACGGATAAAATCAAACACCCGTATTTTTAACATGAAATTCAATACTTATTATCAACATTACAGCTAACTTATGTCACAAAACTTCCTCTAAATTAGATTAGATCCCCCCTCCAATACATGTGAGAACTAATGCTTAAGTCATGTGTACCCAACCGTTTGGAGTTCTATGTTGCATAGACTAATGAATATTGTGCAAAAGGCAAAGAACGAAAAAAATATTCCAAGAGCCGCATTATAGAATTTAGCGTTTATTGACGACGATAATACTCGTATATTTATATTATTATTACATATAAGAAAGTTATATTTAGAACTTTTTAATCCAAAGTATAGTATTTATCAGGGAAAAAATAAGCACGCAGAACGTTTTTAAAGAGATTAGGTATATTTTGAGCGATTTTTTTTTTAAATTTAAGAAATTTCATCTACTTTTCATAAAAATTACTAAAGGTTATTTATTGTCAGAAAAATGAGTATAAGCTGAGAAAAAATTTGCCATTATTTTTTTAATTTAAATTTTTAAGGAAACATTTAACAATTAAATGTATTTTCCTTCTTCAACAAATTTTAATGTTTTTACTCCAAATTTTTTATTGTGTTTATTAGAATGTTTTTCGTAACATTAAGGATCGATTTTGCAATTAATCAATTAATTTCTGAGAAAAAAAACCATATTTATATGTCAGAACTTTTAAAAAATATGATTTCAATTACAGTTTCATTTCCAATAGTTTATATTTTCAGTACAGCGCAAAACCTATTTTTGTCTCTTTTAAGTATATAATATTAAACACGCAATAAAATATTACATAATTTAATCCTTATATGTGTAAGTTTGAGGATATTGAGGGAAAAGATTTATAGATAAAATGCAAATTAAGAAAAGCTTAGACATCGTATTTGGTATTTAGAAGTCGGGATCTCGCTTTTGATGTATTCCAGCTATTCTGACATCAAACACTTCTTGATGGCATCCAGCTTGTCAATATGCTCTTTCTGCGCATGTTTAACCATAACCAGTGCAGTAATTCCACAGCAATCGGTAAGCCATGACCTGTTGCTCAGATGCAAGTGTCACGCACGGTTTCGTGGTTGGAGAATACTGATTTCGATCTGATGCACTAATCAAGGTGTAAACTCATGAGTTAAAAAGTTGGTGAATACTGGGGTGACCTCTTGCAATTTAGAGTTAATTATCGTGTTCTAAAAGCTACCAGAACTTTCTGAGAATAAAGACATGTTGGTGCGTGCTGAAAATTCATATGTTTAACTATAGTCCAGTAAATCTATGCAAATATTTTATTGTAAATTTATAAGGTATTTCTCCCGCCTTCTTAGCATGCCTTCGTGGTGTAAAGGTCAACACATTCGGCGAGTATTCGAGAGGTCCGAGATTCGAGTCCCCGCGAGGGCATTGCTCATTTTTTATGTTCTTCCGTTTCGAAATAACCAAATGAAACTCCAGTGACGCCCGAACTAAAAATGACAGTGGATGATGATTCTCCACCACCAGGATTTAGTGACTGCGTTCCCTAATCTCCAGCCGCCCTTTAAAAGAGGGAGTATATAAGGTATTTCTCCCGTCTTCTTAATATGCCTTCGTGGTGTAACGGTCACACACTTGGCGCGTACTCCAGACGTCCGACGTTCGAGTCCCGGAAAGGGTATCGCTCATTTTTCATGTTCGTCAGCTGGGAAATAACTAATGATTATACAAATGCAATTCATTTAAAGTTTAACTGTAATTGGCGAGCAATGTTACTCATGCTGGCTATATTTTAAAGAACACAGTGTGAAGTATTTGGATTAAACGGTATGGCACATCTCTGAACGCTGCCCTAACAGAGAAACAACAGAGGGAAAAAAGTATGAAAAATATTGGAAGCACGTGTTAAATGTTAAAATCAAATGACCAACGGACTAAAAACTCTTCACAACTCGTGCTAACGGCTGAGCATCACAGTTAAACTTGGGTTAAAATTCGCAAAAGGGCAAAACACGTAGGTAGATTTGTGGTTTTTCCTATTAGTACTGTAAATGCGAGCTAGTTTGTTTGAGAAAATATTTCGTGAAAGCATCCCTCCTTAAGCAAATAACCCCTCTGAACGTTGCCTTATTCTACTAAATATACGAATAAAATTTAATAACCTTCTTTCATTCTGAAATCTGTAATGCTTTCAATATTGTTTTTTTATATCAAAAACAGTTAAATGTGTTCAATTAACCATTTCAAAAACCTTTTTACTATATTTCTCTTATTTCAATATAACATCAAGGTTAAATTAACTTTTGAAATTTTAATCCTATATGATTTCTTGAAGCGATGGTGATTAGAAAAACGTATAAACAACAAAATTTCTAAAAACAAATGTATAACGAAGAACGCAAGCAGACAAATTTTTGAAGCTGTTGCTGCAAAGCAATGATACAACTTTGCATATTTTTTATTCGTGATGATTTTGACTTTCGCGACATTAATTTTCAGAATGAAAATAACAATAAAAATAACTTTTTGTTTTATTCTGTCGAAAATATTTAATATACAATGAAAATTATGTAAATGCTTACTTCAGAGAAAACAAATACTTACAGTTTAATGCATTTCCAATTGTTGGTATTATTTTGGAAACTAAAATTGTCCTATCACGTTTGTGCGACACATAATAACCTACGCAACAAAAATAAGCGCAAAAACAAATGTTGAATATTTCAGAATTGAAACTCCTGTTTTGATCCGAGTTTTAAAGAAAAGATATAGTTTCATCAATACGCATTATGTTTTATTTATTTAACGGTAAAATTTCCTCTGAAGCCCTACAACGTAAATTTAAATTTTCGTAAAGCAAGATTTCTCTCTCTCTCTCTGTAAATTACAAATTAAGTTTTAAGAAAAACCGCAAATACTTAATTTTCAATTCTTTAAATTGTACAAACATTAATATTAACGGTTAATCAATAATTAATATTAATAATAAATATTAACGCTCTGAAAAATCATTTGAACATGCAAAAATATTAGTAATGTTTGCTACGAAATAGACAGAAGCAGGAAATCAGGTATGACACGATTTCCGTTTTTTTTACGTAATAGGGGAACCACCAGTAAATATTTTAATACATATAAGGAAAGGAGAAACAGCAGCGAACTCGATTCTACCATGTCTGGGATAAGTAATTCTAAATTTTAGACATTTAGTAGACATTGTCATTATATCACGTCAGAGCTAGTCACGACTAGTCATAAGGAGCCTTGAGGAAGTAGTACTATGTTGCTATCAGCATAAAATCGAGGAAATCAGAAGGAAATATTTCAAATGGCAGATGGGGAAGCAAACGACGTAAAAATATATTCTTTTATTTCAGCTGCATCATTTTTCATAACAATTTGAATACATATGCATTAGCTCGAATTTTGCAAAAATTTTAATTTGATGATCACGAAAAAAAGATGTCACCAAAAAGCCAGACAGTAAGAATCCGACAGACGAACAGAATACAATGACTTAGAGAGATCTTGATACATATTTTCAGAACAGTTAGACTAAGTCCAGAATCCGCATATATTTTGTTTAAAACTCTTTGAGGCATCATTCGATTGCTCTTTTAAAATTTTAAATTAAATCTTTAATAATTAACACATACACTTACCAACATTATAAAAAGCAATTAATAACTTTTTAAAAAATATGTTTTTAATATTTATTGAACTTTAGTAATTTTTAATACCTTGTGCAGATTCGCTTATTTTGACTAATACTTTTAGTTACTTTTAGTTAAAGCAACTTTCTTTTCATTCCTCTTTTCAGCCACACTTTCTTGCCAGAACGCTACTCGTTTATTTAAATTATATATATACTTTTTTTAACGACCGGGCGCTTTATTTAATAGCTATTAGCCTTGCACCACTACAAGGGCCGGAAGTAATGGCCATTACATTATGGAAGCGCCTTATGGGTGGCCACCGTTGCCTTCTACGAAGGGACGTACAGTTACAAGCATGCCTTCTCCGGGATTCGAGCCCGAGCCCATCACTACGGCAGTCAGGGTCACTAACTACTGTACCGGCTGGGCGGCCAAATTAAGGAAGAAAGAAGAGCTACGGTGATTTTAGAGCGTATTGTGCCTGCTTGAAGGCCACGCCGTTACTCTAACTTACTAGAGAATTGATTCTGTAACGTTGAGTACTTCTAGCCATTAGGCTTGTTTCTACAAGTCACAGCTTTCCTGCGGGCTTAAATTATACTGTGAGCCGTTAGGCTAGTTAAATTACATTTTATTGAAAGTTCAGTATTACTTGTTTAAGTTACGCCAGAAGTGTTGCCTTATGTACGCCCAAGAGGGTGTAACTATATGTGATTGAATAAAGGGTTCTTTATACCCTTCTTTTGACTCTGTCTGTTGTTGTTGAGACTTGAGGATAATTTCTCATAGAATCTTTCGTTATTTTACGCTACCTAAGAGAACGAGACTCTATAAGTTGTATATTTTATATATAGTGAATTCTAGATTAAGCGGGGTGATATTGGGGATGATGGTCACAGTTAACTCATAATCACATTTAAAAACACGGGAGCGAGGAATAACTTTTTTTGCAGTTAATAAAACAAACAAACTGTTTACAACTTGGCTATACTTTCAAGTCATTTAATTTGAAGAATTATTTTATTTGGTTACGAATATTAAATCAGTGCTCATAACATAAACCACATATTGTAAATGACGGGTGTATAAACATCATGAGGGTGAAAGAAATCAAGGTACAAACGGCATTAAAGAAATATTTACAAAAGAATTTGAACAATGTCATTGAGTTCACACTCACGGAAAAATGTCGGTTATTTTTCGCTTTTTTACACTCCAGTGGTTACATATTCAGGATTACGTGCAATTAAATTACGTACAGCAGCGGATAAAAATAAATCTCAAATACTATGACATCATCTGCCATTACCGCATACACTTACCTTTTCCTTTACGTATTTCCTCGTAGACAGTTCGTTTTAATTTATGCTGATAGTTTGGGATAGTAATATTTTCCATCTTTCCGCAATAACTAATTTGACTTCTTTTTAAAGAAGGCCCACATCGTTAGAAACTCAGTTAATCCTCACTCGGATAATCGAGAATTGATTGTATACTTTTGAGCATGCAATCAACTAAAATTCTCAGTTCTAATAAAATTTTTAAACCATTAAAAAGAATTTTAAGTTACTCCCAAGAATCTCATAGATCAACTAGTCGACATATTAAAAATAATAATAATTTTAAGATGCGGAAATCCTTAAGTAGGCAACATTCTTCATTCAATTCTTACTCGAACTTAACTTACTCTACTTACATTACAGCATGGCCGACAGAAGCACGTTTTCGTGAACTGGAAACTGCCATCACTAAAGCAAAAGGAAAATACTCTCAAATCGTATTTGAAAATTCCACATGACACAGCTGGGGGTCACAGCAATTGATATGCAAGCAGTTCTGTACAATGCCTCGCCTCGCATACTTTGAATGGTAGAAAAGCATAGCATAACAACGGAACTTAACGAAGATTCCTGGAGGTATACTGGGATGTATAATGGGATGGTATATACTGGGATTAAGCACTCCGTGAAATGTGTTCAGGAGCTTAGTAGTATATTCCGGGATGTTTTGAGGATATAATAAATAGGACTTTAAACCCTAATAATACTCCGTACTCTGTCGATGGGAGCTAGAGAGGATGTCCTGAGGACATTCTGGGACTTGACATTAAATACTAGGAACTCCTGTTTAGGGTTTAGAGAAATATTTCGGATTATCCTGAGGATAGAGCCCATATTCTTGGAGCCAGCCTTTTTAGGATATACTGGGGATGCTTTTGTACTGTGCGAGAGTGACTCGCGATCCCTGAAGTCCGCGAATACACTTCAATTATTTTATTACAGACTAGACGCTGCGCGGCCAGTCTTCGTCTGGCTTTTAAGTGTACCAGAAAAATGCCTAAAGAGAACACCAAACATTAAATTTGAAAACTGCACAGAATTTTACTCTGCAAAACAATTTTATAGAAAAAGAAACAAACAACAACGGAAAAAAAATTCAGTTAAAATGCATTACATATAAAAAGCATACAACGAAATAAGCAATATCCCTTAATACAAATATTAATTATCCTAATAAATAAATTAACCAACTTCCCTTTGCAAAATCTTAAGAACTCAAATGGTATAAACAGATTAAGAACTTAAACAGATTTAAAAATATCATGCAAAACTTTTTTACAATTAAAATTATATATAATTAAAACATAATATTACAATGAAATAAGCAATATCCCTTGATACAAATGTTAATTATCCTAATAAAGTAATTAAACAATTTACCGTTGCAAAAAGAAACAACTTTTTAATTTCTTAAACTTTTCAGTCTCTTAAAAACAGTAACATAAGAAATACGATGAAAAATTGTTGCCAAACCGAAATTTTT
>KK120996.1:51087-92418 GCA_000611955.2 Stegodyphus mimosarum | reverse complement strand
TGCTCTCAGAAACGCAAGGGTTTATATAGCTTTTCTTTAAGTTCCACACGTTTCGAGAAATATCTCGACAGGAAGTTATTCTAGAAGCTTCCCGATTGGACCATGGGATATCGCCGATTTGGTCGCCAAATGGGCGATAAAGTCGCCAATCTGGCAACCCTACCATACACTATTTTATGGCAACCCTAGTGCTATGCCGGAAAGCTTACATACAGGCGCAACCGCCGAATTTTTCGTAACAATATGTAGAGAAGAGAAGAGATACTGTGCTTATAGTTTTAGAGACATAAAGACATGGACTGTGCTTACGTGCGACTGCTAGTGAAGGAAAAAAGATAGCATAAATAGGTTCAGGCTTTCTCAATATATGCTTGTACCCCATGCCACGTGACTAAAGCAATGTGAGAGAATTTACCACCTTGGTACGGTCCATTATATTTAGTTTGCCAGCCGATAGCTGGTAGTGCTACAGTTTTATGAAATTTCCTCTTTTCCAATTAAAGTAAATTATTTAGTGGTAGATTCAACATATTGGAATTACCTAAAATAAATGTCACTCTGAAATGTAATATTTAGATATCAATACGTTTGAATTTTTGAATTACAGAGTACAGTCAACGAAAATCTCTTACAGGCATCAATCTTTAGACCTCAGATAGAAAATCAATATATATATAAGTTGAAAGTTTTCAGATTTTACATTACGCCCAAAGGGGCGTTTTTTAATGTTTTGTATGCTACCTTTATTTATTAAATATCATGTTCTTCGTACTTAAAGAACAAAATTCAATTCAACAGCAATATCGCAGAATAATTTTAAAACCTTGGGCACTGGAGATAAAAAAAAATTCCCCCAACCCTGTACAATGTTGCCATTGCTCGCTTTGAAATCGTTGAATTTCTTAACAAAAAATTCGTGAAAGTTTTACAAAACATGAAATAGATAATAAAACAAATTCCAAATTTGGGCTTACAGATGCCCATATTCGGGTGGAAACGTACGTTATTCAAAGTTGGATGGCTCTAGGTACCGTTGTTTTATCACAGTGCGAGAAACATACATATATACATACAGATTCTTCATTATTTAATTTCTTTAAATATAATACAGGGTTCTAATATTTGGGGCAACAATCTGAAAAGTGAATCGACATTTATAATGAATCCACGCAAAATGCCAAAACGAAATTTGTTTTTCTTTATGCTATCATTATTGTTTATGTATGTTTTAATAAATATTCAGCAAAAAAAAATTCCATTTATTTTTTAAATGTTTTAAAATTTTGTTTAAAAATGTTATAGCCCGTCAGTTGTTTTCAGAAGTTTCGGCCCGCATGCAGTCTTAGTGTGAGACCACTGCTATGTGGGAAGCTATGCTTTTTTAACCCATACCACTAAATAACTCATGGTGTTTTACATAAAATATATAATTTTAAAACAACACCAGGAGCACCTGATTCGTCTTACAGTGCTTTTTCATTTATCCCTGCCCAAGATTAACTAAAAATAAATTAATTTTGAAAGTGGTTAAAAATCACCGTACTTTGTACGTAAAACAGGATACGGAATAATTAATTCTTTCAAGAAATTCCTATTCCAATTCATATTCTTTTTCTAGTGTTTTGTCTGTTCTATAGGTAACAATTGTGTCTTAAAGCAAATGATGAAACTGGTCTATAATTTCAAGGTAAACGTTTAAGTGTTTTCTCATATGCTTTTAAATCCTTGATCATTGTTCAAGTTTAATGATCCTTATCAAATTGAAGTAAGAAAATTTGAAGAAGAGAACTTTACTTTCGAATTTTTAAAATGAAGCGTAATGACCGTTGTTTGTGTTACTTTCGTGATGCTATCATTAGTACTGTAAATTCGAAGTTTACGTTATCACTCAGTTAAGGAAGTCAAGGAACTTTATTTAACAAGTCTTCTGCGTTTCATGATACAAAACTTTAGAGCTTTTTCATTACAGAAAGCTCAGCCAGAAAACATACAGGCTATTTTAAAAAATGCTTAAGTTTTTGAAAGGATCTACACCAAGGCATAGAAAGTCAGTCTATAAAGTAATGGAACTAGCCCTGTCCCTTTGAAAGCAACGAGAGTCAAACGGTGGGAGAGGGGGAGTCGATGACGGTGATAAAAGATGATCTATACATTAGAAAAACCCTCTTCCATAAGAATCGAAAAAAGCTTGTTAGAGCAAATCAGAATTTAAAGCAGTGTTGATTGTATTTTTTGATAACAAGGGTATCAAGTTGGAAGGGCCATACTGAACGGGCTCCACCAGAGGGTAAGACAGTGAATCGACATTATCATAAAGAAATTTTGATTGAACTGAGAGAAAGTGTTAGGAAAAAGACTGGAACTCTGGTAAAATGCTCCTTCAGACACAGCGCTCTCTGTGAAGTAGTTTCTTGATTGAAAAACGGACTGCTACACTGGTACATCCTCCATATTCTCCGGATTTAGCACCCTATGACATTTTTCTTTTCTCGAAAATAAAATCTGTGGTAAAAGGAAACTGTTTTGAGTCATTGGAGACCATTAAGAAAAAAATAGCTCAGGTATTGAAACAGTCATCAGAAAATGAAATGCAACACGCCCTCGACTAGCGGAAAATGAGTCGATACATGAGTGCCGCTGGAGAATACACAAACAACACATATTCCAGGAATTGTAAACAAATACATTTTTTAAGTAAGCCCCGTTTCTTTATAGACTAACTTCATATAAAAAATTAATGTGTTAAAGAATGGTAGTTTTACCTTTGTAGATAATAGTATCTTTTTCCTTACACCGAAACAACCAAATATACTCAGCATATTCAAAAACAAAACTATTAGAATTCTTCATGTTATAGTAAATCGAAAGAACGCGATTCACTCTTCACTGCAGGAGCAAAAATTTTACAAAGTTATAGAGTTTGGTTTGCTTTAGTAGTATAAACTAGTTGCAAAAGCCTAACAGATGTAAACGAATTATCGACGTGTATGAAGTAACTACAGAGGCCTTGAAATGGTTTAAACAAATCTTTTTTTATTTAACAGAAAACAGAGCATAAATGCCCTTCTTTGTTACATTTAAAATATAATGTTACATTTAAATATAGCAAAACTTAAAAAAGAGAACGAACCATCGTTTGTAGCAATGTAGCTAGAGTAACAATATAAAACGTAGATTAGTAGTCAAACAGTACACACTTTGATCCAAGGTGGTTCAAAAATTTTTACCGGCGTAACAATTCAAACCGGCAGCAATAGCGCAAAGCCGAATCAGAGCTGGCAGGAACTACGTAACGTGGTCACGAAGGACAAAAACACGCTCTGTCTTATAAGCCAAAAACCCTCAGCTTAAATACTACCTAAATTATTTACATTCTTGGAAGGAAATAGAAAGGTGAAGTTATAGTAAACGTTAGAAATATCAACAAGTGATCAATTTTAACAATGATTCTAAAAGCTGAAGTATGTTTCTTCTGAAGTACGACTCTTCGGTACTAAAGTGCTCAAGACGCAGTTCTTTCCGTTTGGATTTTTGGATTTTCCATAAGACGGGTTTGAACAAATAAAACTTGCCTCTAGTTTTCTCTCCTTAACGGGCCCAATTTTAACCTATCTACTGTAGTGCTTCTTGGATAGTGTTTAAAATAATACTTGAACTATAAACAAACTATGGGCCCGGTCATCACCTTGGTAGTATCTAGCGCCTGGATGTAAAAAAATAAAAGAAACAATGAAAAAAAAATCTGAGCGCTTTCAGATTTTATATTACGCCTAAAGGGGCATTTTATAACGTTTCGTGTGTTACTTTTATTTATTAAATATCCTGTTCTTCGCACTTAAGCAATAACATTCGATTCAACAGCAATATCACAAAATAATTTAAAAAGAGCTTATCTTTAGAATTTCCAATACACAGTCCCATGCGCTGGAGATATATCCCACCCCTCCCATCTGTACAGTGTTGCCATTGCTCGGTTTGAAATCGTTGTGTTTGTTAATAAAAAATTCGTTAACGTTTTACAAAATCTGAAAAAGATAATAAAACATATTCGAAATTCAAAATTCGGTCGTCCAAGTGCCCATGTTCGGTTGGAGGACTACATTATTCAAAATTGGATGGCTCTAGGTACTGTCGTTTTTTCCCAATGCTCATTCCTGCATATTCTTCATTACTTAGTTTCTTTAAATATAATACACAGCGATAATATTTGTTGGCAACAGTTTGAAAAGTGAATCAAAGCAGGAAGTGAAACGACTCAAAATGTCATTTTGAGACTAATAGCCCTTTGGTTCTAACGCCGTTTTGGGCTAATAAAATTGTGGGACAAAAAAAAATTTAGATTTTAGTTAGCCGCAACTATCTAACAGCGCTTATTCATATCTCTTTTTGTGACAGGAACCTAATATTTCGTTTGTTTAATCTTTTACATATCATGCTGTTCACTCATGCATCACTGGCCGCCGCTCCTAGTTTTGAAAAGTTACAACTTCGACTGATTTATTTGAGATTCTCGTCTGCAGATAAGAGGATTAGTTACTTGTTTCAAAATTGTGTTTAACTTTCATTGTTTCTTGCCTAAATGGTCGCTTTTGCATGTAAGACAATAGACCGCCCCATGAGACCTCTCACTTCCTTTTTTTTTTTTTTTTAAACCGAAGATATTCCTAAAGTTCTTCCTCTTCTAGTTTTAGTCTTGTATATTAATACAACATACGATAGTTCATAATTATTACGGTTTTACTCTTTACACATTTCTCAATATTGCTATTCAGCCCACCAGCTGCCAAGCGGTAAAGTCGCTGAACACTTTTAGTCCAGTACGAAGTTCGAATCTCACGAACGGGCTGCCTCCATGGGCGGTTTCGTGTTTTACCCCACGTGAAATGTGTATATGAGCCAAATTCCATTAGAAAATCCTCCACGAAGGCACCCATTCCCTTAGGCAGATAGCTCTCGAGTTCTTTGCCATAATCAATTAACCGAACCATTTTTGTTAACTTTCATAATCAATTAACAGAATCACTTCATCTACAGCAGTGGCTACCAAATTACGGTTCTAAAAATCGTTTGGCTCTAAAGTTATGAATATAATTTATAGATATTAATTATTGCTAATAATACACATGTTTAATGATTAATGTTTCATTATTACATTAATTTCATTCTAAGATTCCATTTGCTCCCTCTGTTTTCTTCACTCTGCCCAAAAGCCCATGAACTACTATGTGCGGGTACATAGTGATAATTCATTTTACATGCACATCGCTAGCAAGATAAAGAATTACAAAAGCATAGCTCTAAATCTTTAAAGAATTCTTGGCATTGGATCTTTTTTCTCCTTACATGTAGGATTTACAATTACAATATCCCCACTATTACTTATATTATAAGATATTTCTCTCGCCTTCTTCGCTTGTCTTCGTCGCGTAGTGGTCAGCACGCTCAACCCGTAACCGAGAGGTCCTTGATTTGATTCCCGGCGAAGGCGTTACTCATATTTCATCACTCCTGCTTCCGAAATAACCTAATGTCTCTACAAATGGCGCCCGAACTAAAAGTTGGTAAATGATGATTCTCCACCACCACGATTTGTCCTTTAAAAGGGGGAGTATATAAGGTATTTCTCTCGCCTTCTTCGTGGTGTAGTGCTCAGCACACTCGACGCGTTACCGAGAGGGTCCGTGGTTCGATTCCCGGCGAAGACGTTGCTCATTTTTCATCACTCCTGTTTCCGAAATAACCTAATGACTCTACAATATAATTAAATATGTAAGCGATTGTCGGATCCCATTACTCTCGGCTTTTGCAAAGTCTCTTTGTTGAAACTTAATATCACCAACAATTCTCGATGTATCATTGATATTTTCTTTGTCAACAATATTTTATATTTAATCGTAAAAGAAAAGTTCTTGGCATTAAACTTACCTTCATTGCTCTCTTTTTTTATAATTATGTTCAATTTTTATCAGTTTAAACTTTTCATTAAGTTTAATATTTTGAAAGCATCTGTGGGCTCCCACATCCTAATTGCTAAGAAATTACATAAGGAGAAAATAAAGGACTTTTTTTTCCAAACGAATTATAAAACTGATTTAAAATGGATTCAGAAGAGATTTTTCGTAGCGTCTGTGCGTACGTGCGCAGAAGCATCACATACGTATCCTTCAATGGCTAGACAACTCACCTGACCTCAACCAAACCGAAAATCTTTGACCAGTCATGCAATAAAAGCTAAAAGCAAAAGATACTACATAAGTAAATGTCTTCCAAAACTATCAAAGCTTGGTTTAATGACGTTCGGGTGAAACAGTTGTGTGAAAAACTGGTGAATCAATGACCAACGTTTGGAAGTCATCAATGAATCTCGTTGTATTTTCTATAATAACAGCTATTAAATTTTGCAAACTTGTAGTTAAGTAAAAGTAAGCTTTTATTGGACGCGTTCAGATAAATTTATTCACTTTTCTATGCAATGACAAATATATTATATGGTTAGCACCACAAGCACCACCCCAAACCCCGAACCTGCTTTATAGTTGCTTTGCATACAACTCGAACTTAACACATACTAAGTTTTCAAAGGCCTTTTTATTGCAATAAAAATTTTCCATATTTATAATTTGGGCATATATATCTGAACACAATCAAAACATTACTTACTAGCCGCTCTGCGGCCAGCCTTCGTCTGGCTTTTAAGTGTACCAGAAAAATGCCTAAAGAGAATACCAAACATTAAATTTGAAAACCGCACAGAATTTTACTCTGCAGAACAATTTTATCGAAAAAGAAACAAACAACGCCGGAAAAAAATTTCAGTTAAAAATGCATTACATATAAAAAGCATACCACGAAATAAGCAATATCCCTTAATACAAATATTAATTATCCTAATAAACAGATTAACCAACTTCCCTTTGCAAAATCTTATGAACTCAAATGGTATAAACAGATTAAGAATTTAAACGGATTAAAAACTATCATGCAAAACTTTTTTATAATTAAAATTATATAAAATTAAACAATAATATTACAATGAAATAAGCAATATCCCTTGATACAAATGTTAATTATCCTAATAAAGTAATTAAACAATTTACCGTTGCAAAAAGGAACAACTTTTTAATTTCTTGCACATGGGAACTAATTTTTGAAACATCTTGTTAATAAACCATTAGTAAGTAAAACATTTTCTTTAAGAGTACCGTACAGATTTCGGAATATTTTTATACGCAAAACTCAGCGCATGTCGGCAGCAGCAATTTTCCCAATTCGTGCATATTCCGTAGAGAACGATCAGAGCTCTCACAGAATGTTCTAAAATCTGCCACAAATATTAGGTTTGACTGTAGTTAGAGCAGTTTGGCATCCGGTCTTGGCAGATTCGTTGTCGTGAACCTTAAACAATGATTAACTATAAGTCAAGGATCAAAACGTATCATCCAGTTGAAAAATTGCATTAAGGCCCAGGTAAATTTGCGTATATGAAAAGAGATGACGATTAGTTCATAGATGTCTACAGCGTTCATTAGTTTGTGTTTGTAGGAAAATAACTGAATGAATGAATAAACCTAGGATTCGCCAAGAAGTTCTGCCCCAGACAACATTACTATCTTTACAATTTCACTGAATCCCGCTTAGGATAGAAATGAACTTGCTCTTCATGACACATGCAAGCTCTGTCTTTACTATGCTTGAAAAAAAAAACACTTCAGAGGATTTTCGCGTTTGGTCGAATCTCTACTCCCGACGTTTTTGACTATGTGAAGCATTGTTTGAGATGTCTGGACATCATCTCTTGTCTTCGGATATGGAACGACGGAAGGCGTGGAGATAGCACATGTGGAAAATACCTCTAAATGCACCGTTGATATATACACTGCTTGCTGAATTCTTTAATTGCTGCTGTTCATTGCTGAAACTTCAATTCCAAATAACCGACACTCGTCTCTGCCATCAGACATACTCGATTCATATGAGTCTTCTACTGGATGTCTTTTCAAAGTTAATCAGTTCGTTACACTCTTCACAGAATAGTGTAGGAGCGTTTCAACTAGCACAGCCATTTTAAACGAACAAATAAGCTATTATCTCAGCTCCAAATATCTGCAGTCAAATTAGTTTAAGTCAGTAAACTTCCGCCTTTTTTTTGCGTGTACATTTAGTGATACGCAGAAACTAATATGCGATAGCTGCAGAAGCCGCACGTATCAATCATCATGAATAGCTCCAACTATTATGTATAATAGAAGGTATACCTAACACAAAACTAACATCAGAATTAACTCTCTTGATTTTGTCAAGCTAAATTTAAACAAAAAAAAAGACAATAATCTTCTTCTATCCGGCTAATCAATCAAAGATTTTGTAAAATGTTACGTTATAGAAAGATTAAAAATACTTTAGAAAAACTAAATATATTTAAATGAGAGTGAAACAAAATCTCGTTAAAAGATTTCTTGCAATGACAGAGTAGTTTTAAATATTTTGATGCAAAACTATTATGTATGTACACGTTTTTTAGAAACGCAAAAGTTCTAAGGTTTTAAGGAACTGATAATCGATGATACCGATTATTTTTAGAACTTTGATATATAATTTTTTTACCTCAATTACACTCACTTCCAAAAGTTAAGCACGAAGATGTGAAATGCAAAAAAATCAACATATACTGCTTTGATTGACACAAAATTCGGCAGGAAAGTAGCACATATATTTATGCATAAAACAAAATCAATAATTATATACAGAAATGAAAACAATATTAAATTTTTGCAAGTTATCAGATAATGACATACTGGAGACTTAAACGGAATTACGTATAAAGTGAAAATAAACAGCATAAAATGAAAAAAAAATGGACATCAATAGGGTATGTGATCCCCCTCATCTGTATACAAAATTTACACCTCGTGACCATGCTTTCGATTAAGTGGTCAACCACAGCAGAATTAAGCAATCGCCATTCTTCTTGTACAGCAGTTTCCAGCTAAATAAGAGTGGCTGGAGGTGGGAAGCGTGAAGATACAGCACGGCCGAGAGTATCCCAAAGATTTTCAATGGGATTAAGGTCGGGCGAATATCCTCGCCACGCCATACGCGCAATCCCTTCACTCTTCAGGTCGTCATCGACGATGTCAGCTCTTATGGGGACGTGCGTTATCGTCCATTAAAGCAAAAGTAGGGCCAACTGCTGCAGCGTACAATCTCACAATGGGTTCTAGGACTTCATCTAGATATCGGACAGCCGTCACAGAACCTCGTTTAAAGATGTGCAGATTGGTGCGGTATCCTAATGAAATCCCTGCCCACACCAGGATGCTTCCGCCTCGGAATGCGTCATGTTCGGTGATGTTTTGAGACTGATTGCGTGTTCGTTGTTTACGCCATATCCTTATACGCTTGTCATCTGGCTCCAGAGCAAATCTTGAGTCGTCAGTAAACATGAATTGCCCCAGTCTGACACATTCCAATTGGCATGTTCCCGGCACCACTATAATCGTGCTCCTCTTGATTGGACGGATAGAGGAACACAAACTTGAGGTACCCGGGCGTACAGTCCACTCACATGTAATCTTCGGCGTACAGTAGCTGCAGATATCGCCTTACCAATGGACGCTGTAACCATAGATGTCACACATGTGGAGGTCGCTCTGCGATTCCGCTCGGCTACAACAGCAATATATCGATCTTCCGCAGGGGTTGTAACCCTTGGGCGACCGGCTACGGGTTTTCGGACAAATGTCTGTGTGGTTTGGAATGTTTCCATAAACGTGAAATTACAGAATGATGAACGCCGAAGTAAAGAGCAACATCTGTGATCGACTGTCCTGCTTCAATACGCCCCACAGCACGCCAGCGCTAGAATCTTCCACTCGTCTTCTGGAAGTCATAGAAACACGTATGTCTTAAAAACAAATTGTACGAAAGTTTTAAACACATTCTATCAGCACTTACAATCAACTTCTGTAACCCTTCATAAAGTTGGCTTCTCATAAGACTGCCTTTTTTGCATACTTCTTGACATGAAAGCGCAATTGGCTGTTACCTTACATATTTGCATACTTCCATCTACCTCTGCAGCGAATTGCATCCTCTTCAATTCTGATTGGCTTTCGGAAATTAGCATTTTCCTCTCCGTGCTTAACTTTTGGAAGTGAGTGTATTTAAGGCAACTGTTTATGAAATTAAAACCAAAGGTCACAATTACCATTATAATATACAGAAGAAGTATAAATTAACTGGAGAATAGTAACTTAAAATGTTTAATATATCTATCTGCCCATATGCAATAGCTATACTGTAAAGGAAAAAACTCTGAAACACAAGAGAATTTTATGATGCTGTAAATATTAAAATTTGTTTAAATAATATGTTTAAAAGTAAACAGGAACGTGGGTAAGAATGATAGAACTATAAGGATGAAGTATGCGAGTCGGTACATTTATTTTTCGAGTTCCCACAGCAATAGCGATTTGTTTCTTTCGAAACAATAACAGTTTCAGTTAAATACTAGAAATATTTATAAAATGGCACCTCGTTTATTCAAAGCTATTAAGAATAAAATAAGACAACCTTATTTACCAAAAGAAGTGAAATTACTGTGTTTAAATGTTATAAAAATAGTCAGATATCAAAAGCAACGATTTATGGAGCTTTAAGATACTATGAAGAAAGTACTTATGCTGATAATAGAATCAAAAGTTTGGAAAAGGAATTTAAAACAGAACTAAATAATCAGGGACTCGAATGCTTTTTGAGAAAGCTCAAAGTACTTTCAACTATTATAGATTATTTAATATTGTAACAGAACTATTTGGCTGTAACAGAACTACTGTATCGAATGCCATCTAGTGGCGACGAGAACAACTTACAGGAAGTCGACCTCCAGCTGCGATGATGATAAGTTCTCCATTATTATGTCATCGTAATTCTAACGTTAATTTTAAATGTTAATGAAAATAAATGAAGAACTAGAAATCTAGTTCTTCATTTATTACTAAAACAACTAGCCATTTCGAGATTCTTATCGTCAAAACATTATTCACGTTTACATCCTATATACTCATTTGAAAGCGTCGAATGACATATTGTGGAAATCATTTTATTATAGTCTGTGTCCGACAGAAATATAAATACAGACGTTATTTTGAAGTTCTGGTTAGCACATTGTATACTTTGCTTCCTGTTTCTCAATTTTTCTCGCTTTTTTCCCCAGAATAAATTTTCTGCATAATAAAAAATAGTTTTTAACTTTATTAAAAATGTAATTTCCTTGACTTGAAAAATATAATATGATTCCTACGTTTTCCTGTTTATTTTTATCACATGTTTTCCATTATGTTGCTGTTATAACTAGGTTGATTTAAAAAGTAACTAAAAATCACGTGAACCACAACTTCAGATTCACGTTTATAGATCTAAAAGTAAATCTAGCCCAATTTTAATGTTGGTGCTCTTTTCTTCTATTAAAGTTTCTTTCCACTGTAAAATTAATTTGCTTAGGTTAAAAATTAAAATTTACAGTTACTTGCATTATATTGCAAAGGAAGATGCAGCATTTTCTCTTCTTGCAGAGCAGAGATTAGAGTACTGGCAGCCAGACTGGCTGTATGGGCGTTTTCATTATGTGTCATCATTCATCAGACGAGGCATTTTCTCTAAGAAAGCACGCCCTGAAAGCATCCTTCCTTTTACGGAGATATTTTCGCCCGAAACTGAGCCGTGCGAATTTTAGATGCCATCTCAGCGGATGAAATACATGTTGCTTTTTTGTAGAGCGCAACGTAAAAAAGAAACGTCACTGTTAATGCGAGATACATACATACGTGAAAAAAATCTCTTCTGAATTCATTTTAAATCCATTTTACAATCCGTTTTGGGAAACAAAGTCCTTTATTCTGCCCGTAGGTACAAATATCACGCAGAAACATCGTTCAAATGGATTCGAGAGTTGCCAAAATGGATATTTTCGTTGAAATATGATATCCGAAATTTTTCCTGTTTACAGAAGGTGCTGCTGAAGAGAAAGGGGAAAGCTAAGAAATGCATATGCTATGGTACTATGAAAAGATTATTTGTTATAGCATTGCACTATAGAAATTACTGGATTTCAAGTACAATGATAATAACAGTAAGACTGCTTATGTGATATAAATCTCGCATCGAATATTGTAGAATACTGCTCACATAAAACTGCTTTATATTACAAAATTTTCCCCTTCTCTTATACCGTTTCAGGTATTCCTTACGAATTTTACCTCCAAAAAGGCATTTACCTCTCAGTATCCCTCATCAGTTTTATGGAACCAGGTGTAAGTATAAGGAATTCTAATAGTAACCAGGTATCTTCCTCCCACTTTTCTTAAAGCAATTCCGTAGCACATATTTTTCACGCAAATACCACGTTTTTATTTAAATGATATTGTTGTTGTCCCTTCATTGATTAATCCAATCGCACAAAAGATAACAGCGGACGATGTAATTTAATTGCAATAAATATCAATAAAAAGTTAGCATTTAGATCACAGAAATCCTACTGATGGTTATGAGGGGATATTCTGAAGTAATGCTAAAATTTGTCATTAGTCTCCTTTACGTTTACTGTAGAAGCAATAGGAATAAGGAAAATTCGCTCATCTTGGTAAGAAAACTGTCTTTCACTCTGCTTTGGGTGAGTCGATGAAAAAAATATATGTTTATGAGTTATATAACAGTGAAAACGTTCAGTCGAAAATTCTTGACTCTCATGACATAATATTTTAGCACAGTTTCTAATGTTTTATTTCCTATTTCATATAGCTACTATACTTTCTGGCGTCTGTTATGATAAAAATATTTGGTTCAGTAACCGTTCGTTTTATTCTTGCCAACTTATTGGTTCGTGATACAACATTTTTGGCCTATTGCAATGTTCACAGTTTCTAAATTACACAGAATGCGCATCAGTTTCAAAGATAATATTTTGTTTCAAAATAGTGCTACATATTTGCATAACAGAAATGTAAAAATTTATGCTGTAGGCTCATCTGAGCTACATTATAGTTTTTATATAGTTTGCAACAATCTTATATGCTCTTAATATACTATAAGTTTCTTTATATATTTCAAATTTAAATTATAAAACTTTTATCAAAATGGAAAAAAAATATTGCTTTTGTTTTGCCAATATTGTAATTATGCCGAATCTACAAAATCTACGCCGAATACAAGGTTGTCGATTTGCCTGTTTTATATTGTAATTACGATTTGGTCAAGAAGTATGCACAAAGCAACAATTAATAGATACAGAAAATGTGCACTAATTTCTCATTTTTCCAAATACGCAAAAGATTTTCAAATACACAAAAATTCAGTGAATTTTAAGGAATGCTGTGAATTCCCTTTCATCAGAAGCATAAATATTTTATCCTACAATTCTCTTTCAAATATAAAAATAATAACTATTACTAATTTTCTAAATTTGTCAAATGATATTTTAGAACTACACTTTTCAAAACGAAAAACAAAATGCTTTTTCTTGATTAATACTATTAAAATAAATTTTTCGTTTTAAATTTTTAGTATTAAAACATTAATTTAAATTAGTATTAAATATAAACATACATGACAAAGCTATATTTATTTAAATTTATAAAACAAAAATTACATGAAAGATGAACTGAAGCTATTTTACTACAATAACTTGTTATACTTGAAAAAGATATTCAGTGAGATGTCTTCAAAAATCCTGAATAAATATTTTCATTTTATTTACTTTATTACGAATAAATATGAAACTATCCCTTACAAAAAATAAAAAAAATATTACATTCTTATCTGCTGTGATTTAAAGCATCCTTTTGATGAAGAAAAGATAAAGTTTACGAAATAGATATATAATTACCTTTTTTTTTCAAATTAACGTGCCCTTTTTTATTTTATAGTCGTATTAACCGATTATTTTGAAATGATAAATCCGATTCCCGACAGAATTTCTAGATTGTAATTTTTATGAAACTAATTTCATTCAAACAATTTTAAGTGCCAACTAAGATTCATATTTTTGTCACTGCATTTTCTTAATACCAAAAGAACGAATACGTACTAAATTACTATAAATGGAGTTACAGAATTTAGTAATTCCGAATATACCTATAAAATGAAATTTATTACGCAATATCTACGCTTTGGTTCATTTATTCTACCATTTTTTGCATACTTTTGGTCTGAAAATTAGATAACGTAATTTATTAAAACATCCATACGGAATATTGGCATTAATTAAAATGAGAACAAGATGGCGCATGATTTTAAAAAGTAGTTAGTTCACTTACAGTACAGCGACTCTAAATAGGTAATTAATAATTACCTGAATTTCTGCTACAGAGAAATAAAATAAATTTATGCTTGACCTACCAAATGAAATTATTTAATTATTTATATGAAATTAAGAGCTAACAATAAATCTTGATGAGATGTTTTACAATAATTTAAAATTCCCAATAATATGATCTTCAAGGTCTTTTTATCTCGAGTTCCGCCATTTTTCGGATATTTCTAGATATACTCAGATCTTTAAATCGTAGAAACTTTAATACATATCATGAAACTTACTTAAAATTCAGATATGATAATTCTAAATAGACTTAAAAATAATATACTATTTGATATATTTAATTATTTAACTATTATAGGGTATGATATATTCATAATTGATATTCGATGTCGGATATGTAAAATTAAAACATCCCATTGCATATGAAAGGAATAAATTTAAGTAAAATGCTAAAAACAGAAATATAAAATATATTGAATAAACCTTAATTAAAATTCGTGAATTAAAAAAAGAAAAATTGAAGTAAAAGCGAGAGTATTTTAAACAGAAGAAAACTATATTTCTAAAACAATCAGAATTAGAGAATAGGATCGAAACTTGCAACGATGAAAACAATACGATTAAAAGAATATTAATTCGAAAACGAAAGTTTTTAATTTCTCTCCTTAAATTTAGAAATCAAAAATTTATCTAGTTGTTTTTAAAAAAAAAAGGTTTCAAATAAAATTTGAAAACGTAAAATGGCAAAATCACTTAAAGAGAAAAAGTGACTGAAGTAGCATCTTATTTACTTTTAATTAACTATTTTATCAACTGATATCTTAATAAAAATTATCACTCACATATAATAATTTAATGCTGCAACATTTTTCAGCAGCTTACTTGGAAAATTATTCTCATATTGAATCAAAATACTTCCAGATAAATTTCAAATAACTTAACTAAGAATAAATTTTTAATCAGATTTGAATTATCATAATACAGATTACAGTTTGCACTATTTTAAATTTAATTTTTCCAGATGACATTTAAACTATATTCAGACAAATTTCAATTTTTCACTTGATAAGAGTTTACCGCGATACTTACTGTTAATTATCTACATATCTTATATAGTTTCATATATGAAACTTTAAGGTACTAATTCATTAATTCTTTGTTAGTGATTATATAATCAATATTTGATAAATTATTTATAAAAAATAATTTTTAAGATTTTGTGAATATTGCACATTATGTTATCACTTTTTTGTTAAGTCAATACAAGTAAATATTACATCAAATTCTATAGTTTACATATTTGTTTTATAATTTTCATTTATTTATTTATTTACTTCCAACAGCGTCTAAAAATTGACAACTGTAAAACAATTCATAGATCCAAAAATGTAAAGTCACAAATGATAATAATTGGTCACATAATAATAATAATCAACTAAAGTCATATGAGCTTAAATTTTACAAATAATAATAATAATAATAATAATAAATAACGTCGATAAATAGTACAATTAAATAACACAAATTTGGTGAAATTAAAATATAAGAAACATCATCATAGGAAAAATTAACTTACCAATGACTGCAACGCGATGTTTTTGCTCAAAAAATCGTTTGCCATAGCTAATCCTTTAAAGCACGTGGTTAAAACAGAAGTAAATATTTCCAATTTTCAAATCCAAGGGTCCTTGGCAAAAGAAGGTAAAAACGTATTCCATGCAAGATATTTTTTAATCCTTTGACTTCAGTTTATTTCAGGAAGGTAAAAAAGAATTGTAAAAGAACTATGGATGGATGAAACCAAAAGCGGGTCTGTAGACAGAGGTCTCGTACGGACAGACTGCTGCGGAACTAATAACTGGCAAACGGGGAGAAGGGACGAGACACAACAAACAACTTGCATATCAAATAAAAAAAGAAAACATCTACTTTCTCTCTGCGATGATCCAGCCCACTTGGTTAAGGGTTATTGTTCCCTTGGCCGTTTCCGTCAAAACAACGCGGGCCCAAATGACGTAGAAAAAAATAACCAAATAAAGAGTTAAATTTGTTTCTACAGCTCTTCTCTTTTTTAAAAATGCTTCTTTTTGTTCTTTCCCTTGCCACGCGTAGGGACTTTTCTTTTTCCCTGTCCAAGGGAAACACGCGCTTGGATGCAGACAGACTCGTGGAGTTTTTCTCGATCCAATGGATGAGTACGCGGTAAATGGAGATAGCAAAATTTAGTGTTTGACAGATGAAGATTCGGAGTATCTTTCGCATCAACTGTTTTACCCGCCGAAATCATTTCTTTTTAAAATACTGGGAATTCCATTCATTTTTCTTTATTATTAGTGCGGCGGCATTTATATCATGGACCTATTTTTATTATTACCACTAACCAAGTAGACGAAAATTTTAACCATTTTCAAAGAATAACGTTCTTTATGTTCAGTTTGAAACTCTTACTTTTATCTTACATATATTATTTTCAAAAAAGAATTTATTTGCAATAATGTTTTTACTATTAATTACAGTAACGAACTGATTTGCAATAATATATTTATTATTTTTAAACAACGTATTTAGTACTATTAGAGTACAATATATACATAATTCAAATTCAAAAATCGTACTCTTAAAACGACATTATTACTGAAGAATTTTTAATTAAATCTGGGGGAGGGGGAAGCGAGGCATCAAGAAATCTAATCAAAATTAGAAACAAAAACCAATATACAGTAATAGAGAAATAAAAATAAATAATAATTAAATTACTTGAAATGAGTATTTTAAATAATAAATAAACGGTTATAAATAATAATCACATAAAAACTACTTTAAATAATAAATAAATTACTTTAAACAATAATTACACGAACAAATTATTTAAAAAATCAATAACTAATGAAATAAGCTACGTAAAATTTGAAAAAATTGTTTTAAAAAGAATCTCGAATTGGAAATAATAAATAAGGTAAACGAATAAATTTCAAGTAAGAAAATACATATAAAATATTCACATTCCTGAATTTCTTATATATGTGTAAGATAAAATATATGAAAGCAAACTTCTAATTTTAATTTGCTATAACCTCTTTTATTACTTCCTTGTACGAAGTAAAAAGGAAGTATTGTAATCGCGAAAAATTTTGGGTACCATATTTCAACGAAAATATCTGTTTTGACCGCTATCGAATGTGATTTAACGATGTTTTTGAGTAACATCCCTGCGCAAGGACAGAATAAAAGATTTTTTCCCCCCAAATAATTATAAAACTGATTTAAAATGGATACTGAAGAGATTTTTTCGTGATGTCTGTGCGTACGTACATACGTATGTATGTATGTATGTATCTCGCATAACTGAGCGATGTGAAATAAACGATACAATAAAAACGAGTAGCCTCAGAACGTTGAAATTTTGTATATAGGGATGCTATAACATGTAAATGTGCACCTCGCATTTTGGTTGCAATCGGCTGAAACAAAGTATATAAATACATGTATATACTATACATCCACTCTGCTACTCGGCTCAGTGAGCTCAGTTTCTTTATTCTTATAAGTTTGTAAATTGTGAATTTTTTGCTTTAAAAATGATTGAATTATGTTGTTCTTATCTTTCGGTTAAGATTCTTATGCCCTTTGTTAACGTGCGTGCAATAATTGTGGAATTATCAACAATTTAAAAGTTTTTTAAGCGCGGCAAAGCCTAATTTTTGGTTATGATCGCGTCCATATTTGTTTACATTTGAGGCTTAGCAGAATAGCGGATTTGTTGCCAATCCAGAGAAACTAAGCTTCGCAACACAACAAAGTAACGTCTTCTTTTATTATCGCGAATTAAATTATGCTTGATTCATTGTGGAATTATCATTTAAGTTATTAGCTGGTTTTAATGTACAAATCGTAATTTTAATTGTAAAAATTGTTTTAACTGCACTTGGTGGTTTATGTTTTTCTATATCTTTCAATTTTTAATGAAAATATTTTGAATTTTTATGTATTTTTGTCTTACCGCGAAGTGAGAACTGAATTAATTAGTAACGCATACGCATTAGATAAGCGGCGCTGAATCGTCTGCGAAAAACTGTTACTTTTTTATTCGTTTAATTTCTTTTAAACATCGTTTTAGATTTATTATAGTATTTGAATAGGACTTGTAATTCTTCAGATGCTATAATTTTTTTTCACTCTGACTTATAAAATGGATGAGATGTAACGCTGTTAAGTGAATCTAGTGTGGCTATGGTAAATAAATATAGTGAACTTTAAAGATTGAATTTATTCTATTGTGGTTCATGCGTTATCGACGAAGTAGATTTAATTCAAAATTCGTTAACTGTTAATTCAGCATGTTTAAATGAAATGCCGGAAAATTGAGTATAATTTAATATTCCGTACAAGGAAGTCATGTGGTGTACACATCAGATTTTTTTTATTTAATTTGGGGACTTCCTCTCTGTATCTTGAAAATAGCGCTATAAGTCTAACCTCGTCATTCAAGTTAATCATGCAGTTCTACGTAACGCTTAATGCTTAACGCTCTTGCCCAATCAAATAATTGCAAACCAAAACTTTTTTAACGCGAACTGAAACTTTTACACTCCCTTTCTTCTTCCTCTGAATTGCTGCGCCACTTTCACTTACGCTTTCTTCCTGGCAAGACGCTCCTGCAAACATCTAAGCTGCTATGCTTATTTGCCTAAAATGACATCTTGTCGTTTTACCTTGTATGTAAAAATTATTGTAATTGCTTATGATCAAAAAGTATATTGTCTAAAAAGGAATGATTCTGATGAGGATGATGATGCCTAAAAATAAAGATGGTAATTCGCGGAACTTAAGGTTTGTACATATCTTCTTCCTGCCTTTCCACTCAGCCATCATGACTACACAGTAAAATATGACAATAAATCTGTATAGAAATTCTTGATATCTTAGTATGTCTTCTTTATTAATTAAGAGCCATCGTGTTGGCGTCGTGTTAGGATAGCCGGCAGCCATAGTTTTGGGACCGGGTTCGAATCCCAAAGAAGACATGAATGTATGTAGGTGTATCTCGTTTTTCCAGTCTAGAGGCGCCTGAAACATTATCCAGTTTGAATTCTTCTCGAGAAGCTGACAGAAGTAGAAGAAAGATGGGAGACTCTCGTATTCGTGTCTGGGAAATTCTCCTTCCAAACCTGTATAGATCCAAGTAAACTCGCACTGTCACTTACAGGATGCGTAAGGCCTAAACCAAGGATAAAAGAAACTCTTGGGCTCTTCGCCACGAGAAATTAGTGGTTTGATGGAATTAGTGGACTTAGTGGCCACAATGAATTAGTGATGTTATTCGGATTTGGTGGTGATCCTTCATAGACTTCATCTGAGAAGCTAATGCCGGAAAAGTGCGATAAATCGCAACAAAAGAAAGATGCAAAAAGGTTTTTTTTCCCCGGAATCTCCTTCCTTATTTTCATTTTATTCTTTGTTCAAAGATAATAAGTTTTATAGAAAAATAAGGGAGAAATATTAAATGGAAATTAGTACAATTATTACGGGGGTTAAAACGAAAGCGTTAAAAGAGCAGCATTTAAATTTTTAGATAAATTCAGTGACAATTAATTTCTTGATGCCTATCATGTTCAATGTATCGATATTTTCGATTAAATATTTCAGCAACCGATAAAGATTCTGAAGAAGCTGAATGAATTACAATCTTCGTAAATCTGACGGGAACAATTTTATTCTTGTTTATTTTTAGCTCCTTAATTGCTTCTTAAAATCGAATTAGTTTGAATAAAAAGGAGAGAAATTTTACTGAAGACTTTAAATAAATGTTGTATAAAGTTAAAAAAAATCAGGTCACAAAGCATTTAGGCTTTGAAGAACGAACTTTAATTTAAAATACAACACTGCATAGCACTTAAATGCATAAATTAATAATTTTATGCTTCTTTTCATTAATTAAACATCAATATTTTTAAATCTGTCCATAAATTAAATCAATAAGACGAAAATTTCCAGATGATTTTAAATTGAATGTGATAAAAATTGAGTACAAGAAAAAGTTCTCTCATCTTCAAAATATGGCTAAAATTCTCTTTTCCGCATATTTATGGGTAAATTTTGGTCTTTAATAAGCACTGTAAAATTCATCATAGTATATCTTCAGTTGCAAATCAGGTTGTTGTTTCTCGTTACAGCGATTTCAAATAATATTGCGGCATAGTACACTTATGCTTCGTATAATATGCTTCGTTTATAGTGATTTCGAGTCAACACAATTTATTAGTTGAAACTCGTAGGGTTCCTCACTTTTATGCTGCCAGATTAAGTGTCAAGAAACCTAGTGAACGGCTAAGGGAATAATCGCTTAAGTCCAAGAACAGAAACATAAATTCAAGAAGGGTTAATTGCCTTTTATACACTTAAAATAAGATTTAATACTCGGCCCCTTTCCTTGGGCGTACAGAAAAGCCTCTACTTGGGCTTAAACTCAAATCGTAAGAAATCAGAACTAACGAATGACTAACTAAAGAGATTAAGCCGAAGCTAATACAATTCTAAACTAGTTAGCCTGGTAATTTTAAACTAATACTAAATTAGCCAGCGAACTATCAAAAGGCACGTAATACGGCCTCGCATAACAACAACTTAGAGAGACGTAGCCCAAAGGCAAACGCGCGCTACTCGAGAATTCTAACTCTCTCTGTCGAAGTCAGTGGAACTTGACTTGAATACTACTCTTAAATATGTATAAAATATAGAAGCCAAAATTTTAACTTTCTTTACAACAGTCCCGAAGTCTTCTTTTTGTTTTGGTTATCTTCTGTTCTATTCAAAAACAGTAAAATGCTTATAATAAATCTTTCTGAAGAGGGTCATTATAGAATTGACAGCAATCAAATGATTCTCATGTAAAAACACTGACGTGCGTACTTATATGACAGAAAATTGTTTTATCCAGTTGTATTTATACATTTAGTAACATAATAAAGCGACACTAAATCCCTCTAACGAGAAACAAAACAACTTCACCATTTTTTAATTTAGCACAGTAGTATGATCTTTCTTCTTCCAACGTCTGGCTTGAGTTAGTTAACACGTAGTTTCCAAACTCTATAAACACTAGCGTGCTTACCCGCCTTTTGCGCTAATTCAAATTTACATTATTTGCTTTAAAAATGCTGTGAAGAACTATGCTTCAAATAGAGAAATGTTTCAAAGTCCACGACTAGGCTCTCAGGAGACTATACCTTTAACCAGCTACATGCTTCAGTAATATCTTCTATATCTCACTCTAAATTTACACTCAAAAAGACAAAAAATTATAATAACCTACTAAGTAACGCATTGCGCGATCTTTGGCATGCAAACTAGCTGCAACCTGCCTTGGCATGGATGCTACAAGTTCTTGGTAGATGACTGGAGAGAGGTTGTAGTAAATGTTTAAGTAGAGATCACGCAAAGTCGAGATATTCCGATATGACGGTGTTTGAGTTATCGGCTGTCGCCCCATGATATTCCAAATGTCTTCTATCGACGAGTTAGGTGGCCAGGACATTCATTGGAATTCATATCCTTATAGCTCCTCGAAACACTCGAGGAGCACAACTAAAATAAGTTCGCGCCTTCTGACATGGGGTGTTGTTCAACTGGAAGATAGACGCCATGGAAGGGTGCAACTGATCCGCAATTATGTTCAGATACTCCGCAGCTTTCAAGATATTTTCAATCACAAATAAGCATCCCAGAGCCGGCGCATAAGAACGTTCCCCAAAGCCTAATTCCGCCACCACCAGCCTGTGTATGACCACATGGGGTGTGTACAGGGGGGGAGCAATGTTCGCCTGGAAGACAGCGTACCCTGAGACGACCATCGACGTGATGAATGATAAATTGTGATTCATCCGACCAGGTAACTGTCTTCCACTTTTTCCCGGTCCAGTCTCGATGTTCTCAGGCCCAATATAGGCGTAGTTGACAATGGAGCTTGGCCAACACAGGCACACGAGTGGGACGTCTGCTGCGCAGTCCCATATCCAACAGTGTCCACTGAACGCTGTGTTCCGAAACACATGCATTGGACCTGCATTGCATTGCACTGTCAGTTGAACCACTATCTGGCGCCGAATTTTGTTGTACCAAGCAGGACAGTCTCCGACGTCCTTTTTCTTTGATGACGCGTGGACGTCCAACATCTTGGCGTCTACTGACGATTTCAGCATCATTTATCCACTTTGCGTAAATACTAACAACAGCAGATCGTGAACAGTCGTACCTACCATTCGTGTAGCTTCGGAAATTTCGTTCCGAGCCATAGCGCCGTTACAATCTGCCCTCTATCAAATTCGCTTAAATCAGCAGCCTTTCCAATCACTTTAAAAAGCAAGTGCCAGAATAATTCCTTACCTTCTCCAGCAGTAATTAAACACTATTCCCACTTAATCACATGCCCTCCACGTCATCATGACGATTTCATTGAAAAATGTGGAGATGGTCATAATATTTTGTCTCATCAGTGTGTATTATATGTACATACTCACAGCTCATCTTCGTTATAACGTGGGAAGTGACGCAAGAATTGAGCCTTTAGAATGAATGGAAGAAATTAGGAGTGAAAATATTGAATATTTACATACGATGATACATTAATACGATGACGATATTATATAATCATGTAATTAATACAAAACTTTAAAATCCATTTATGATCATTTCAATCAGGAAATTATGTAAGGAAAAAGGCAGCAGTAGCACAGAAATGTAAAACATTCAACAAGTAGGCACACAAGAGTAAATGTACTAGACTGTACAAGTTGGATAAATATATTTATCAAAATCTTTTGTGTGAAATTAAATGTTTGATCGTTGCGTGATTCCAAACCAATCAACATATTGAGTTTTAGGCTTCTAAATATGATGGCAATTTCTATCTGACTCTTCAGGATTAAGGATCGAATTATATACATGGTTGCTCGGAACAATGGATTTAAAGGGGAATCAAATTAGTGAAGAAATTAATTTAAATAAGACGTTTTCTCGGTGCTACTACACATTCTTCCCCTAACTCGATAGGGGTTTTCATCTCTCACAGCTTTTAATGCAAGTGAATATGAAAGTATTAATTTTTCCTACACCATATAAAAGTTCCCCTAATTCCTATTCTAAATTTCGTCACACACAATAACATTTCTTTTTTTTCCAGCCCAAAGGGGCAAGTACATGTATGTCTAAATGGATCTATCAATGTTTTAACTTTAAGAGATTGTCCTATCGATGTAAAAAAATATACATACGTATATGCGGAAACGCCCGTGAAAAGTATTAAATGAAAGGTTTTAAAACATTTGGCTTGTGTATACGCGTAAAGTTGCTATAAACGAAAAGTGGTGAATGAATTAAACATGCTGTGCGCAGTAAACTGGCCTTATTTAATAACTTCTGAGCACATTTCGAGCTACAAGAAACCAAAATAATCAAACTTTAGCGTTAAATTAAAACGTAAAAAGCAAAGAATTCCAAGAAAAAAGGAAAATCATATTTTCTCTATAACTTAAGCTCAATATCAAATTCATTACAAATATACGTCATGAATAAAGTAGATATTAATTCAGAGCTTGAAAAATACTTAACACGTGATATAGAATTTAAAAGAAAAAAAATCCTTTTTTAAACAGTTAAATTAATGTAGTAGCTTCAAAAATTTCATACATTTCATCTACAAGTTCAAAAAAAATTAAAGCAATTGAGATTTTATAACGCGAAAGATTTTCCTTTTAATCCGGTAGCTTCAGACATAAAAGATAGTAATAAAGAGCATCGAAGGAACGCGTATATTGAATTAAAAGCTCTAACATTACTGGTAAGAATCTAAACATCTTTGACCAAGTTGTAAGCTATTTTCTCCCTCCTTTCGGAATGCTTTCGCGGTGTAATTGGGAGCATACTTGAAGCGTATTCCAGAAGTCCAGGGTTCGAGTCCCTGCGACGGCATTGCACATTGTTCACGTCTCTTACTTCAAAAAAACCTAATGACTAGAAAGTATTTTCCTATATTGCCATCCTGGACAGTTGAAAGACTACAAAACTGCTACTTCATAAAATACAGAATACATGCGAAACTTGCACGAAAATACTATACCTGATGTGCATTGTAATGCTTGTTTCGTAATTAAAGCAAACTCCATTGGAACACAGCAAACTTTATTTAATAGATCAATTTCATAACTGCAACATATAAGTCGAAGAAAAGGTAACATCAAAAATTAACAGCCAAAACGTATTCTATTTCTTTTTAAATTAAAAATCATTATCTTACTTCGTGCGAGAACCGCACGCAGCTCTCGTGTTGGCGTTTCAAACATTGCCATTTATTAACATATAGATTTCAAATTCAACTATTTCAAAAGTTTAAGATTATTATTGCAACAATATCTAAAGCTGTTACAATCTCTCCCCCAACGGAGAAACTTTTCCGAAGGGAAAAGTTCTTGAACGCGACTTTTTAGATGACTTTTCATATTTTCTTCGACTTTTTCCATGCGACCTTGATCGTGAACGGAAAACTAACTTGGATGGTGTTACAGATCGGCTGGGTGACCTCGCCTTTACTCTTTTATCTCTGCTTACACTTCTACTTTTATGGCGATAGCCAGAAGAACTCCTTCTGTGACGATCATGGCTCCTAGATCGACTATGTGAGATACTCCTCTTGTGACGGTGTAATCTTGACCTAGACCTTGTACGAGAACGATGTCTAGAACGAGGATAGTATCTATCTCTTTCAAGTTCAGGACAATCACGAGCCCAATGTCCTGTCCGTCTACAGCGATAACATTCTTCACTATTCTGACGTGATGATCGTCCATAACTCTCTCTTCTATAACTTGAACTTCGCTGATATTTAGAACCACCCCCTGAGCGATAGGATGGCCCTCTAGCCCATTCCCCAACAATGCTCTGGCCTCGAATTTCTCGTCCATTTTCATACTTTATGGCATCCTCTGCATCTCGTCTATCATCATAATCAACAAATGCATATGCCATGCCAGTCCTTCCAGAACCTCTTCTTCCTGATGTTCCATACATTCCGTATTTGACATCGCATCTTAGAAGCCGGCCATATTTTTCAAAAACTTGTTCCGCATCTCTTTTCGTTTGAGCTCTAGTAGTCACTGTATTAACCTGGTGAGAGTGATTTTCAGGTTCTTTTTTTTCATTCAGTAGTGCAGCAGTTCGGTTGCCTAATAAATACCTTCCTTTGTCGAGTTCGTTTCCAATAATGGCAGCCTTGGTTATTACATGTCCGAGATCGCAGTTTAGTTCGACTTCAGCCAAGGGTAAACAGGTTGGATTTAAATCTAATGGTTGTTGCACCCACACTTTTTCACCTGTCAGCATTTCTGGCGTGATGTATTTACGACAAACTATATCAATACTAGCACCTGAATCTCTTAATATAGGAATTTTGTAGCCATTTACGTATCCAATACTAGTATAAGGTAACAGAAATTCATCGTCCGGTCTTGAACTAATTCTGTTTAGATTAGCAGAAGATTCAGTACTATTCTTAAGTTTTGGACACTGAGGTCTTAGATGCTGATAGGACCCACAGTGGTAACATTGCAGTGACTTTCGTTTTTCATATTTATCATCTGGACGTGGACTACTAGGTTGATAGATCTTGCTTCCCGAATTAAACTTTGAAGGCCATTTATTTTCAGCATTATTTTTATCATCGGAATTTGTTTTACTTTGAGTTTTTGGATTGTATTTCCCTTTCCGCCGATCGGCTGCAAGATTTTTTTGGAAGTTTCCACGGACGTTTTCGTAGGCATCAAGTTTTTCGGCTAATTTCTTGGACGAAATCATTTCTACCCATTCGTCAAGAAAATGATCTCGAATTTCAGGAGGGACTCGACGCTTAAGCTGATCAATCACCATCAAGTCCAACAACTGTTCAAAACTCTCAACTCCCAAACCAGTTACCCATTCCTTGCAATAATTTTCTAATTCATAGCTGAAATCCACCCATGTTGATTCGGTACTTTTTTGATGCTTCATGAATTTCTGCCTAAACCTTTCAGGACTTAATTTAAAACGCTTTAGCAATAAAGTCTTCACATGTTCATAATCTTTAGCTTTATCAGAGGGTTCTCTAGCTATTATTTGTGTTACTTCGTAAGGAAGTAGTCCTAGCAAATGAGATACAAATTCTTCTTTATCAATTTGAGCCCATTCTGCTTGCCTTTCAAACAGTGATAAATATAGACTGATATCTCCTTCTTTGTCGTCAAATTTCTGCATCAGATGTCGCAATTCCGTTTTCGCCCGGACCTGTCCGGTGGTTTGAGACTTTATCTCAGCTTCAAGTTTTAATCTCTCTAAATCATATTGTTCTTTCCTTCTTCGTTCCTCTACTTCTTCCTGTCTCCTACGTTCCTCTACTTCTTCCTGTCTCCTACGTTCCTGTACTTCTTCCTGTCTCCTACGTTCCTGTACTTCTTCCTGTCTTCTACGTTCCTCTACTTCCTGTCTCCTACGTTCCTCTTCCTGTCTCCTACGTTCTTCTTCCTGTCTCCTACGTTCCTCTTCCTGTCTCCTACGTTCCTCTCTTTCTTCCCTCTCTTTTCGGTCCTCTAT
Organism: Stegodyphus mimosarum; assembly: GCA_000611955.2. Lineage (NCBI taxonomy): Eukaryota > Metazoa > Arthropoda > Arachnida > Araneae > Eresidae > Stegodyphus > Stegodyphus mimosarum. The sequence continues at coordinate 65,489 of KK120996.1, read as the reverse complement.
TATCGTGTTTAAGACTTCTTTGACGAATACTTCGTCATAATCTCTGCTCTCAATAATTTTCTGTTTCAGATCAACTATTTTCAAATCAGCAGTCACCTGAACACCTAGTTCAGTTGCGAGATTCTGCAAATCCTCCTTACGAGCTCTTCCTAAGAAAGACATTTTTTTCTACTTCTTAAGTTTACGAACACCCTGTTCTTTACGCTTCCTCAAAATAGCTCAACTTAATTGCAATAAATAAATAAAGTGCTCTGGCAACAAGGAATTAAATGCACTTGTTTAAATGCTCAGAATAAGCAATACCACATTTATTCCGAACAACCTATGACTGTTACCATCAGTTGATATGCAGTGATGCACCATAAAATAACATACAATAATTTACGACTCAAATATATATGTAAAAATGCAAGATAAACTTGAGTATTAAAGTTCAATGATGAACACTTCAAACTAACGAAGTCCAATGATGGACACTTCAAACTAAGTCCAATGATGGACACTTCAAACTAAGTCCAATGATGGACACTTCAAACTAAGTCCAATGATGGACACTTCAAACTAAGTCCAATGATGGACACTTCAAACTAAGTCCAATGATGGACACTTCAAACTAAGTCCAATGATGGACACTTCAAACTAAGTCCAATGATGGACACTTCAAACTAAGTCCAATGATGGACACTTCAAACTAAGTCCAATGATGGACACTTCAAACTAAGTCCAATGATGGACACTTCAAACTAAGTCCAATGATGGACACTTCAAACTAAGTCCAATGATGGACACTTCAAACTAAGTCCAATGATGGACACTTCAAACTAAGTCCAATGATGGACACTTCAAACTAAGTCCAATGATGGACACTTCAAACTAAGTCCAATGATGGACACTTCAAACTAAGTCCAATGATGGACACTTCAAACTAAGTCCAATGATGGACACTTCAAACTAAGTCCAATGATGGACACTTCAAACTAAGTCCAATGATGGACACTTCAAACTAAGTCCAATGATGGACACTTCAAACTAAGTCCAATGATGGACACTTCAAACTAAGTCCAATGATGGACACTTCAAACTAAGTCCAATGATGGACACTTCAAACTAAGTCCAATGATGGACACTTCAAACTAAGTCCAATGATGGACACTTCAAACTAAGTCCAATGATGGACACTTCAAACTAAGTCCAATGATGGACACTTCAAACTAAGTCCAATGATGGACACTTCAAACTAAGTCCAATGATGGACACTTCAAACTAAGTCCAATGATGGACACTTCAAACTAAGTCCAATGATGGACACTTCAAACTAAGTCCAATGATGGACACTTCAAACTAAGTCCAATGATGGACACTTCAAACTAAGTAAGGAATAGTAAACTGAGTTTAGAACACAGAAAACTTTTGCACAGTTATACTAAAATTTGCAACGATGCAAAACACATTTTCGTATGCTTTTCTGCAGTGTTTAAAATCAAAATTCGTTCAAATAACTTTATAATATCGTTTGAAATTGGGAATAAAGAAATGCTATACCTTGCTTTCCAGGAGATGTGCTTTCATTTCAAAAGCACGCACGATTATTCTATCTCGCCGGTGCCTCCAAAAATAATTAAGACTGTAATGCTTGTTTCGTAATTAAAGCAAACTCCATTGGAACACAGCAAACTTTATTTAATAGATCAATTTCATAACTGCAACATATAAGTCGAAGAAAAGGTAACATCAAAAATTAACAGCCAAAACGTATTCTATTTCTTTTTAAATTAAAAATCATTATCTTACTTCGTGCGAGAACCGCACGCAGCTCTCGTGTTGGCGTTTCAAACATTGCCATTTATTAACAGATATATTTCAAATTCAACTATTTCAAAAGTACAAGATTATTATTGCAACAATATCTAAAGCTGTTACAGCATACTCTCTAGCACAGTAAGTCGTTGTACGGAAGAAGAAAAAATTAATTTATTATAATTAACCATAAAATTGGATCTTATTAAGTTAAAGCCTTAGATAAGACTGAGTCGCTTATTTAAAAGATATATATGCTTAAAGATCCTTTAGGAATTGATTCTTTTATTTATGAAAAGGTTTCCTGACACAAATAAGATTAAGATAAAGGAAGGAATATTCATTGGATCACAAATTTGATTGCTTCTTATATTTGTACGGACAGCTTAAATTAAACAAACAAAAGAACTGGAATGCATATAAACATTGAAGCATTTTAGATAGCTAAAAATCTGAAATATATGAACATTGTATGAAAGATTTTTTTTATCCTACAGAATCCTGCAGTGCAGTATCCCGATTATTTCTTCTTTATCTAAACTTGTAATTTTAGACAAACACAAGAACAATTTCATAAGGATATTTCTCTCATGGAAAACGGTACAAGAGAAACGGATCTTTATAAGAAAGCTAACTCACCGACGGGCTCACTGGGCGCACACCAACCCTCTTTTCAGCCTGTGTTGTTGAAGTAAATCCACTTTTCATCATAAGTGAAGATACGGTTCGGAAGTTTGTCCTTGCCATCTTAATGTCCGTGGATATTAGAGTAGATTAGTGTATATCCGAACACGTCTATCCTTATCCGCTTGAGTCAGCTCATGCGGCACCCAGCGATTGAAACTTGTATGTCACTTAAACTTGTATGTCAAGTTTAAGTGATCCACAGAGCTGCTAATCGACATGGCACTAACGTTTAACTCCTTAGCAAACTCTCGAGGGGTTGCATACTGATCTTCTTCCGCAAGTTCCTGCAGGCGGACCTCATCAGCATCAGTAGCTCGGCTACAGCGGTCTGCTTCCTGAATGTCATAGTCTGTTTTTGAACTTTCGGCACCAAACCTTCGCAGTACAACATTAGTACCTAAAGCAGTACACATGATTTGGTGCCATTCTGTAGCTGACATTTTCCAATAGAACTTAAAGTAAATGATGGTTCTAATCTGTTAGAATGATAGTTCCATTTCAGGAACCTTATACTTAATGAAAACGATATATTTTCACAAATTTCACAACACAGTGTTCTAAAGTAATTTCCTTTCTTTCAAATGCCAAAAGTCGTTTGACAAAATATAATTAAACACACTAACACGAACTTTTTGCGCAGACTATATTTGTGGTGAAGGTAAGCTTTCTTTAAAAGTCGGTATTACTAATAAAATATAATGATTTTACAAACATAGCAGAATCTGATGACATTTAATTAAGCAACTTCTCATTGTTTATGCCAAAAATATCAGAGTGATCAATCTGTGTAAATAAATTATAAATAAAACAGCGCAAAATGAAAAAAAAAGTGAAACAAAAAATACGAAAATTTAAAAAAACAACATCAACTGAAAGAGTTCATGTTTTAACGGCGTCCAAGATGACTTGTTAAGATTTTTTACGCTATCGCTGACCTTGAAATCCACCAGTCAGAATTACAAAAATTTTAAAAGCAGCATAGCAGTATATGTTTAGAATTCCCGATGCAGCGGTAAGTGCTGCCATACAATTTTCTCATTTTTTCCAGTCTTTTCTCAGTTTATCATATACACACTGTCCAATGAATTAGTAACCCAAGATCAATATTTTATTGGACCAACCTTTGCACAGATAACTGCTCTGATTCGTTTGGGGATCGAGTCTATATGCTTCTGGAGTACATTTACGTCCAGAAAACACCATGCATTTTCAATGCAACGTTTTAGATCTTGTGAACTAGATGGAAGAGGAGAGTGCTGTCGGATGCGTCTTTCCACCACATATTTTCTATATCAATACATATCTCACACCACATTTCCACCACATATCCCACATATATTTTCTATGAGGTTACGATTTAGGCTGTGCGGTGGCCAGGGAAGGTGTTGCAAGTCAGACTGATGTTCAGTGAACCAATTTTGAACACTTCTGGCCCGATGTATAGTTGAATTATTGTCCACGAAGTATCCGTCGCCATCATAGTAAAAAATGTAACATTTCAGGATGAACTTCATCTGCCAGTATATCTATATACTTCATGACTGTTTGTTTACCCTCGAGGAACACTACAGCACCACTTTCATGCCACCTGAACATGTGAAATATCATGAGACTCACACTAGACCCTTGCACAGTGCAAGGAAGGCAAGATGGCTTCATGGAGTTCTTGCCAAATTCGACATCTTCCATCAATGAAAAATAAGGTGTAGCTTGATTCATTCGACCACATTTTACCCGTTTCCAATCCTCAGATGTCCAGTGTCTTCTTTCCCTGCATCATTGCAAACGAATTCTTGCATGTCGGGCAGAAATCTGTGATTTTGTCACAGGCACCGGACTATGCATTCCTACCCTCTGCAATTCTCTGCGCATGATTCGATCTGAAATCTGTTGGAAAGAGCCTTAGTTGACGATCTGTGTCAGCTGAAGCTCAATAGAGTCTCTGTTCTGCCGTACATTTCGTCGGTGACGACGCCGATCGCTCTCTTAGAAAACAGTACTCGAACCGCAGTCACGTCTTTTAGAGAAGACCTGCGGGTTCTGATTCGACCTTGAAAACCTTTTATATGGCTGCTTTTGAGAACCCAGTGAGATTTTCTATCTTCGAAATCGTGGCTCCTGCTAAACGAGCATCAACAATAAACCCTTTTTTAAATGGTGAAAGGTTTGCCGTTTTTCCCATTTTACTTCATTCATCGTGAAAAGCACTCTTACACCTTACTTATACTAGCATTCTAACCACGTGTAATCCACGTCATAAAAAATTACATACTTCCTCCCTAGCACGCATTCAAATCAAAATCTCAAAGGTTTCTAATTCATTGGCCAGTGTGTGCATCAATGTTCAGTTTTCTTACTAAGATGTCTTTACAAAACTTTTTAGTCCGGAGGAGACGTTAGTTCCGAATGGGATATAAGTCTCGAAACGGCACTTTCGGTTGAATCACTAAGAACGGTGTACCACTTTTCACATGCTTATCATCAAATATTATCGAATTGAATCGAATTTGGTGTGGCGTAAGCACCAAGAACGCGACATTTATAAAGTAAACACGCAAAACGTTAATAATAAATAAAAGGGCAAAAAAAGTTTTGTAAAGCCGAAAAAAAAAAGTTTTGTAAATTCACAGAAAAAATCGAAGAAAATGATGCATTTTATAATAAAGCTAGAAGGATCCCTCCCCCCTCCCGAAAAAGAAGAAGAAGAAGAAAAGTAGAAGAGTAAGTAGAAATGAGTAATGTAACAGCAGACGTGTAGGCTGTGAGCTCAGCGAGAGCGTAAAAGGCCTTAATAAACCCTTTTGGGAGAAAGAAAGTTAAAAACTGAAACTTTTCAGATTATTATTATTTACGTTTTATGCGCTACCTTTATTTATTCAATATCACTTTCCACGTACTTTCACATAGAATTCGACAAACGGCAAAATCAGGAAATATTTAAAAACAGCATATCTTTAGGATTTTCGGTAGACAGTTTTGCGCATTGGAGATAAACATAGTTTATTACGTACAGTATAGCCACTGCTAGCTTTGAAATCGTTGAGTTTATTAAACAAAATTTCGTTTTATAGATTATGAAATATATAATAAAATAATAAATTCGAATTTCGGGCTTCCAGGTGACCACGTGGGATTGAAGATTGCGTGATTCAAAATTTGATGGCTCTAGTTACCGCTGCTTTTTTACAGTGCGAGAAACGCATATACATTCCTGCAAACTCTTCATTATTAAATTTCTTTAAATATAATACAGGGCGATAATATTTGGCGGCAAGAATCTGAAAGGTTATTATAACGCATTTAAGTGTTTCGACGCAAAATGCCTTTTGGAGACTAATATACCATTCGGGACTAACGTTTTCTTTGGGGAGGGGGTTAAAAATACGTAGAATCAAAAAACAATTAATTTTTAATATTCAAGTAATATGCATACTTCGTAGAATAGTCTTGCTGCAGAATCAAGCCGAAAATCGCTTTCGCCATCTGAGGGAACAACTCCTCTGATAGCATATTTTGGTAAATGCACCCGTTAATCGACACGGTTTAACGACACGGTTTTTTAATCAAGGTTTTAATGCCTGCATCATCTGAAAGGTATGTGGCCGTAATTGTAGACGTTTCCGTAACACACGTCACACCGTTATTACATGGGCACAGTTCAGAACTCGCACGACGCGTTACTTTGTGTCTCACTTCCTAAACACGTTTCATAAATTTTTTCAACATGCAGTTCGTCCTCAGCTGGTTTTCTTACACAAGCAGCCCGTGTCCTGTAACTGCTTCACCCATCAATCGATGTTGTGACGATGCGGTGGTTCCTGTCCAAATTTCGTGCAAAAATGTGTTTGAGCGATGATATTTTGGTATATTCCAAAACACAGTTTCTTCCTCATGGATGACGCCATTTTGATTAACAGTACCTCTGGCGAGAATTTCGTAACGGAAAGATTTTTCGCTGTTGCCTCAGAAAAATTGTAGTTTCAGAATTAATTCGTTTCGGCTTAATAAATCAATTACAGAATTTGTACCATGCTATTCTTTTTGTCCCATTCAGTATGAAACATCTTTTACACTTTTCGATCGTTAAAATTAACAATCTACCATTTAGTAAGTTTTATATACGCGAATTTCTAATAAATACTTACCATAAATAATAAATAATTGTTCAGAATAGTTATTTACCTTACACGCAAGTATAATATATTATAAACTTGAGCCTTTTTTTATCTTCTTCTTCATTCTACATATTATGGCTCTATACTAATTGTATTTCCGTTTCAGAATTCCTGCAACAGTTTCCGCGCAAATCACCACACTTGTATCTAGAAATATATATGCAAAAAGCTGACACTGATAAATTTTTTGGGGGGAGGGGAAAGAGGGAATTTGTGACGCTTTTTTTCCATATTTTAATTTGAAATAAGAATATTTTATAGGCAGTAAGGAAAATTTTAAGCATATTAGCCGTCATTAAACTGATTGATGAAAATAGCTTGTAAGGTTTGTCCTAAGTTTATAACAGTTACTTTAAGATTGTTACACTTTCCTGTCTCTCCTAATTTCAGCTGAAAATTTCCTACCAGAATGTATTTTCAGAAACGCGTTTAATGCAAATGAGTAAGAGTTCTATTTAAGTCGATGTTTCACTGACTTCGTTAGAGAGCCAGGGTTTCTGACTAGCGCGCGTTTGCCTTTGGGCTACATCTCTCTCTAAACTATTACTACACGGCCGTACTTCAGGCCCTTGATAGCTTTGCCTACTTAATTGAGATTTAGGGCCAACTACTTAGAATCCTGATAGCTTCGACTATATCTTTTTTAGTTAAGTATTAAATCTTATTAATTTGGGTTCAAGCCCAAGTGGAGGCTTTGCTGTAAGCTCTGAGATAGGAGCCGACTGTGTTATCCTTATTTTGAGAAATAAAGGTAGTTAACCCTTATTGGATCGTACATGTCTATTCACACACTTAAGCGCTCATTCGCTTATCGGTGTAAAAGGGTTCCTACATTTAAATGTTAAACAAAAGGGTGGAACCCCCCAAGCTTCGTAACTTCAAAAAGAAAATATCTGATGTGGACATCACGACTTCTTGTACGGTGTATTAAATTATACACATATTTTGCCGCATTTCATTGAAACTTATTTCCTAGAATTTCATTAAAAATATATGTCCCATTCAATTAATTCAATTCTCTCTTCGCGGCAAGGGGGAAAAATACATAAAAACTCAAAACGTCCTCATTAACAATTCTAAAATACAAAAGAATATAAAACACCAAATACAGTTAAAAAAATTTTCTTTAATTTAAATTTCTAATACATTTCGGCCAACGGACAGGAAGATATATTTGTCGGTGCACCAAACTGAACAAATGCACACAAATGGCGGCCTCGCTACGCTTAGCGCCACTTAAGCCTTTAAACTGATGAAATTCTACAACTATTATATGCAGATTAAGTAAAGGCAAAACAACCTTAACCAGAACTTAAAGAACAACATAATTCATTCACATTTAAAGCAAAAAATGCACAATTTACCAATGTATAAGAATAAAAAACTGAGTTCACCAAGCCGGCTAACAAAGTGGGTATATATATATATATATATATATTTTTTTTTTGTTTGGTGCAGAACTACGCATTATAGCAATCCCATATACAAAATTTCAACGTTTTATGGTTACTCGTTTTCGAGTTATCCGAGATACATACGTACGTACAGACATCACGAAAAAAATCTCTTCTGAATCCATTTTAAATTCGTTTTACAATCCGGTTTGGATAAAAAGAATCCTTTATTCTCTCTATATTCATAGGCGTCACGCAAAATAATAGTCGAAATGGATTCGGGACCGGTTAAAATGGATACTTCTTTTTGAGTATGATACCCGAAATTTTTCCCGATTATAATACTTCCTTTACTTCGTACAAGGAAGTCAAAAATGAAGATAAAAAGTTCCATTCAGTCACCAATCCTTCTACTAAACCTTCACAAAAGCAAACGCAGTGGTCATAAATAACACACATCTTGCCTTTTCTTAATCCAATATAGTTAATAAACCTAACGTATGAAATAAAAATAAATAAAAAAATTGAAATCAAGTGTAAAATTAGCCTATATATGATTCAGAGATTGTCCACAAATGAAAATGTAACCAAATGAAGTAAATGAAAAAACTTGGAAATTCGTATAAAATAAAATATACGAAGGCTCTTTTTTTTAATTGAGATACAATTTTCAAATATATATATTTTACAGATAACTCGAAACGTATACAATAAGATGACTATCAACAGTTATAAAACGGATAAATATAACTGCTTTAGTTTGTTTTTATCTAATTTTTATAATAAACTCAAGAAGAATCTTGCTGCCAATCTCTGTTAATTTCGAAGAGCTTCCTGTGTTCAATACTAGAAATTATGCTATTCATAAAATAGAAAGAATAAATATTACATTTTGGTGAAATTTCATAGAAGCTTATTACACTCTCCAATCTGTTTCAAATCTAAATTTCAAAACGAATTTTATTTTATTTAAACGAATTTACTACTGAAAAAATTAAATTTCTAATAAATGCAGAGCAAATTTAAGAATTATAAAATTGTTATCGAACTGCCAGAATCTCGCCCATTTGTATACGAAAACATGGAAAATGCATACATCACTTACTCCGATCAACAATGCGGTTAATATAATCAAAATGCTATAAAATAATTTTTTAAACTGAAGTAAAGTTGCCAAATATGTTCAAAATTGATAATAAAAATTGCCGAGTGACAAAGAAATGTCGACAAGGACTTAAGTAGCCAAACAACATGGTTTCGATTTACGTCAATCATTTTAAATTAGCCGCCCCCCCCAAAAAAAAACTTAGTCTGACGTAGATTTTCAATAAGTATCAATTTTGGGAGTAGTCAGACACAAGTCCCTTTTTTTCAGGAGTAATAAAAAATTCTGCAGATTTCTTTCCTCTGAAATAAACATTTTCTGGAAACATCTACGCCAAGCTAAGCTTTCTTTCGGGTGGGGGGGCTTAATGTGAAATTTTACAGCGGAAATTCTCTTCCAATGAGAGATTCCCTCCAAGTATTAAGATTAGGATACAGCATAAGTCAAATAATTTCCAGAAACGTTGTGAACAGCTCATGAATGAATTTAAAGCATTAAAGACATTATGAAAGGTTCATAAACAAACGCTTACATTTTCCTATTTAAAATGCTGTGAAATGCCTATTTTTATATGTTTCCAGTTATATTTATATTAAATTAATTAAATTCTGTTACATTTTTTCCTTCTCCTTCAATGTTATCAAAAACAGCCGTGGATAAACGTGATCCCATCGAGTGGCGCCTACTGTAATCATCTCTTCAAGAATCTCTGAGCGAACTTGAGGGATTTCAGAGCTTCATAAAAAATTCAACGCACGGTAAAAACAGTGACTATCTTAATCACGTAACCACAAAGTAACCTATGGGAAATTAGGATCTTAAACAATGTGCTTATTACATGCACGAAGGGTTATTTGAATCTGGAAAGAATATCCATGTTATAATCACTTGTTCTCCAGGGGATAAAAGACGCAGAAGGCTGTGTGATGCCAACTATGACCACGTGCCCACACATCAATACTGACTTCTGTGAAACGTGGGCGCAAAAATGTGTGAAAAGAATAGTGCATCGACACATTGGACGAACAGACTTTATTGGAGGCTGAAAAATGACGAAGCAAATACTGAATATTACAAGAATAGAATTCGCGAACACCACTTTCTATCATTTAGAACATTTAGGCAGACTGCAAGGCCAGCTTTATAGAAAAGGGCAGCACTAAATTATAATTTTCCTTAATTCGGAACCGAAATTAGATCAAAAGTTATACTGTAAAAAGATATATTAAATACAATACAATTGTTATGTACCATTTGCTTTAAGGAATACGTATTGAAGTATATATTTCTAATTACATATCGTCACAAGTGGTTAAATTGCCTAATTTATCATATTTAGTGTACTGAAGATACTTTGGATGTTAATAATTCAACCATTCAATGAATTCAACGCCCACTGTATACAGCTATAAAGTTAAATTTTTCTAAAACTTAAAATATTGTGATTACCAAGATAATAAATGAATGATATCATTCAAGATTATTAAAATCAATCTCCAATACTTACGCAGCGCAGAAATTCTATATTAAACCTTTTAATGAAATATTAAATGCTTAGAAACCACAACAAAAAAAAAGTTATTATTATTATTAGTCCACAAGGGCTGTTAATTTCGTTTAGGCATTTTGCATTGGTTCACTATAAAAGTCAGAAATCACTTTTTTTCAAATTTCTGCCAACAAATATTAGAACTCTGCATTACATTTAAAGAAATCAAATTATGAACAACCTGCATGAATGTATGTTTATCGCACTGTGAAAACACAACGGTACCTAGAGCCATTAAGTTTTGAAAAACGTAGTCCTCCGCTTGAATATGGGCATCTGGAAGCCCAAATTTGGAATTTGTTTTATTATCTACTTCATATTTTATAAAACTTTAACGAATTTTTGATTAATAAACTCAGCGATTTCAAAGCTTTGCATTAATATCAACATCGCCTGCATCTTCAAGCAAAGGATATTTTATGCGCGAGGTTTCTTTACATTTCTTACTAATAGTATTATGTTGGTAGCGTAGCAACGCAAATATGTTATAGTGTCTCATGGCATATCGCGTTCAATGACTTTAAATGTCTGTATCACTTTTCAAATCTCGTTTTGAATCCCCTGTGACGAAAACGCCCCTTTGGGCATAATATAAAATCTGAAAGCTTTCAGACTTTTTTAAAATTTATTTTTTCCTTATTAAGCAGTTTTGCAAAATCTAGCCTAGCTATCCAGGTCACATATTTTTACTTAAATATACGGAACGTGTATTAAATATATCATAATGGCACTACTTTAAATATAAAGGTACTACTTTAAATCGACAGCACTATTTTAAAGATAAAGAATATACAAGATATCATGCATGGGAAATTTAAATGTAAGATAAGCCAGATCATGTTAGCCTTTGTTAATTTTTGTGAAAAATTATTTTTGCAGAAATAATTTTTCTCGTTTACTCGTTTTTTGTATTTCATTTTATTATTATTATTATTAATTTGGTTATTTTTAGCTCAAAGGGACGTTAACCAGAAGGGGAATTAGTTTCCAAACGGGATTTTGCGTCAGTTCACTATAAATGTCTGTTTCACTATTCGGTTTGTTGTCACCAAATATTATCACCCTGTATTACATTTAATGAAATTAAATCATGAAGAATCTGCATGAATGTATAAACGTTTCTCGGATTGTGAATACACAACAGTATCTAGAGCAATCAAGTTTTGAATAACGTAGTCCTCCACCCGAACATGAGCACCTGGAAGCTCGAATTTTGAATTTTTGCATTATCTATTTAATACTTTGTAAAACTTTAAAGAATTTTTGATTAACACGCTCAACGATTTCAAAGCGAGGGAAAAAGGATTTTACTTACAGCGCGCGAGATTGTCTATCGAAAATTCTAAAGATATGCTGTTTTTAAACAATTTTAGCCCAAAAGGACATTAGCCCAAATTCTCTCGAAACGCGTATGTGTCTGTAAATGAAGAAAACGCTCCTTTGAGCGTAATATAAAACATGAAAGCTTTCAGATTTTTTTTTAGTTTTATTCTTTTACTATTGTTGGTCATTCATTATTCACTTTTTGGGATAAAATTACAATTGAAGAAATTCTATACCGATATACCACTTTCATGAACTCTTAAGTTTTAACGCGGAAATTACAGTTTATAATATATATTCAGCACACCTGTTAGATATTCTGCCATTCCTGCCTTTATAATGCAAATTAGCTAGCCTGCCATTTTGCGAAACAGTAGTGAAGGTGGGAGTATTAGGCTACAAATATTTCCAACATCAGAATTACATGTTTGGCAATAAAAATACATGGTAGAATGTTCTGAAGTACAATGATAAGATACTAAATCAAAATTTATTTCTTGACAGGAAATCTCTTAAGTTGTTTTCCCAGATACCAAAGGAAACACTACATGTAAATTTTCCATATCATTTTTGTCATATACATGTACAAGATGTGGCAGAAAAAGAATGAGATCATTTCTAGAATATTCTATATTAACATCAAATGGACGATTGGGCAGCGAGAACGGTATGTGTAACCTTGATTGCCTGTCAATGAAAGTGCGATTCCCCAATGATTATTTGGTCACGATCCACAGCTTAGTCGATTAATGCATTGTACATGTATTAATACTCTCCAACCGGTATAGTAGTTAGCGTCGCTGACTGCCGTGCTGAAAGGCCCGGGTTCGAATCCCGAAGAAGGCATGGATGTTTGTAAATGTATAGTGTCGATGTGGCATGGCGGCACTTTAAATGTGCAGCGAGCCGAAAGTTCTCTTATGTGATTTGGTGAAAGGTTAGAAGGGTGGGAGACTCTCGGATTCGAAGTGCTCTCCATCAAAATTGGTGGCGGAACTGAGCAAAATCGCACTGCTACCCGTAAGGTGCCCAAGCCTGTTGCCAACGTCAGGCGTATCTTGAGCGCCCCTTCGTGGTCTTGGGCTGATGTTGCTGTCAGACAACACCATGCATTAATCGTCAAAGCTGATAAGCTAAATGACTTATGCATTGTACATGCACTAAATCCGTGTTAAGAGATGAAGCACAATATCACGATTAGTGATTTGCAATCTAATTTCGCGGAAAACGTAATGAATACGACGGATTTGATGAACGTCATAAAGTAACGCGAGTATATGAAGAGCAAAGCCATTCGACAGGAGAAATTTGCATTAAGCACAATTTAATTTTGCAAGAGACTATAGGATATAAAACGCGCTCAGGTAGATTTCAGATGGCAGGAACATCGATAAATGTCAAAAATGCAAAAAGAATCAACATAATTAATGAAACGTGCTTGAAATGTTTTACCAAGTCTGGCCAAAATCGCAGACAGGTTGATTCTTACACATAATGATGAGTCTGTTAACACTACACTACCTATCACCATATTTTTTTCATCAGAAATGGCACTCCAGAATTCTTGAACCTCGGATAATGAATACCCCACGAACAAATTATCTGAACAAAAACGTCTCGGATAGGATACGGTATCTCCAGTTACGAAATTTAAGACGGCAGGTATATGATTTTCAAAAGTATCTGAGGTAGCCTATGCCAATTAATCAACACTCAGAGATTTCTGAAAATGACATTTTAGTAGTTTCCATTCCTTAACAAATCCTTACAGCATGTGACTTACAGGTCCACGAATTCGACCTGGAAAAAATATGTCCAAATTCGATTGTGAGAAAAGGTTTTGAAGGCTTGTGGAACTTTTTTGTTATCTCTGCACCTATCGGCAAAAACATGGGCTGAAAACGTAATAACAAAGACATGGACAAAAACCAGAAGATAACAAAAATGACTTTAAAAAGAAAAATGTATAAAAACCTTAGAAGCAGTAACAAAAGGGGATTGTAGTAGAAATTTCTTCAGGGGAAAAAAAAAAGAAAAACAAATGATTCTAGTTCTCTACGCCGCGAAATTTATGCAAAATAGAGTAAGATGCAAAGCTTTCACGTAACGATATCATCCTGATAAAGCAAAAGACAGCTGCAGCATAAGCATTTTCAGTGTTAATGTCATGCCTCACTTTAGAGAAGATTTTAAAACGTCGGTAATAACAAATTGCATTGTACAAATTTTGAGCGAAACGGAAGTTCAGTGAGTCTCAAGCATTATGTACAGCACTATGCCTCAAGTACAAGACAAGCATTATGTCTCAAGTATTATGTACAGCTTTAGAGAATAGTGGACGTGGCGCTAAACCGATTAACCACAATGGTAGA
>KK120996.1:34059-51013 GCA_000611955.2 Stegodyphus mimosarum | reverse complement strand
GGAGCTTAAAAAAAAAAAAAAAAAAAAAAAAAGATAGTCTTGGAAAATTAACTTAAGTTTTCGCCTGTTGCCGATATTTAGCTTTTATATATTTATTTATTGTTTTATTTTTATCAATTTCCAATGGTTTTAACTTTTGACTTAATTGGTTATAAACTTGTATATTATTAGTATTAATATTACACAGTCCAGTCACATTAATGTGACCACCACGTACTTTCCATGTCAGAGTTAAATAACCAATCACAGAAGGCAGGTGGCAGCACAGTGCAGTTGAGCGTATATAAAGGGTGTGTGAGGGCTTCGGAAAACATTTCAATCGTTGGCGTAATGCAGAAACGAAGCGATTTATCCGACTTCCAAAAGGGCATGATCATTGGCTTTCGGGCCAAGGGTGGAAGCATTTCCGAAACGGCTGAGTTTGTGAACTGTTCGCGTGCCGCCGTGGTAAAAGTGTACCGTGCATGGCAAAATGGGACTGTCCAAAATCAGCGACGTGGCAAATGTGGTGCACCACGGGCCATAGATGACAGAGGCGAACGACGGTTGCGGAGATGCGTTCGGGCAGATAGACGGGCTACCGTTGAGCAACTGACCACCAAAATGAACCAAGGGGCTACCAAAAGTGTCTCCCAAAGTACTATTCAGCGAACATTGCTGCGTCTGGGCCTCCGAAGCAGACGCCTGGTTCGTGCACCTATGCTGACTGCTGTTCATCGACGGCGAAGGCTAGAATTTGCACGCCAGTACAGCAGCTGGACGTCCACTGAGTGGCGACAGGTTGCGTTTTCGGATGAATCGCGTTTTATGCTCCATCGGACAGATGGACGTTGGCGTATAAGGCGTGAAACCTCTGAAAGGAACCACCCTGCAACCATTGCCGGAACGGTCCAAGCTGGAGGCGGGAGCATTATGGTCTGGGGAATGTTTTCCTGGCATTCTCTAGGTTCACTGATCATTGTGGAAGGCACAATGGATCAATACAAGTACGCATCTGTCCTTGCGGACCATGTTCACCCCTACATGCGCATTGTTTTTCCTCAGGATGATGGCATCTTCCAGCAGGACAATGCGAGGTGCCATACAGCTGCCAGTGTACGTGCGTGGTTCGAAGAGCACCAGGATGAGTTTACCGTCCTCCCCTGGCCAGCAAACTCACCTGACTTAAACCCAATCGAGCATCTGTGGGACCATCTCGATCGAGTTGTTCGCGCCATGGATCCTCAACCGCGTAATCTAGCGCAGCTGGCCACGGCATTAGAGGCGGCATGGCTCAACATCCCAGAGAACACCTTCAGGGACCTATGTGACTCTCTTCCTGCACGTCTCGCAGCAGTCCGCTCTGCGAAAGGTGGTTATTCTGGCTTTTGACAGATGGTCACATTAATGTGACTGGACTGTGTAGTATATATATATGTAACAGTATTAGTATTACTTGTATAGTATTATTGTAAAGTTTAAATATGCAATCATCTGCGGTCCACGAATGAATTAATCCATTATATATTAATTCCTACGGAGAAAATGCTTCGGTTTTTTACGAACTTTTCGTTGATGAACGACTTCCAGGAATGAATCAGATTAATGAACCGAAATTCGACTTATTTCTAGATACCCACTGTTCATCTGATTTCAGTTCCGTTGATTTTATTCTTTTCTTGAAACTAAATTTTTATCCGAAAGGCCATCATTATGATAAGGATAGGATTCAAAGAAACATAATGGACTCGCTGATTTATGCATCGTCGCAAAAGTGTCAGGACCACTTCCAATACTTCAATAAAAACAGCATTGAGCCCCAAAGCTCTTTAATCTCACAAAGGATGTGGATATTTTGAACATGACAATGTGGATTAGTAAACCTCATTCAGGTATGTTTGCTAGCAACAAATATGTTTTCTGCTTAATAAGCTGCCATTTGGAAACACTATTTTCCCGAGTTTTCGGTGGTAACAACTTACTGCTCAGTACCAGCAAGTACAAAGCACTGGATTTTTGGAATGCAATACCCCTCTCGATGTTAATAAAAGAAGTTCTTTTCGCTTACCCCATGAATTTTTTCTTGTAATATTATTATATAGTATCCATTTACGATCTTCAGTAATGAGCCGTTTAAAAAAAAGAGCTTCTTCATTTTTTTCAGCAAAGAATTACAAAACTCAAAGCAAGTATATTCTGCTTCGACAAAGCATGAGGTACCAATAAATCGTAGCAGGTTACATACGTAGTCTTCTTCAAATTTGATCAGATGTTTTTTTTTGCGATCAGATGCCACTTTTTGAAGCGTTTATTCTATCTGATAATTTCTGAACTATATAACTTTGATTTTCAGCGACAGCTTCGTTTAATAGATCCTTGTTTACAGAGGATGGTCGTGCTCTGTAACAAGTCTTTGTTTGCAGAGCGGGTCGCCTCGTTTACAGAGTGGGTATCATCTTCCAGGCTGAAATTTTCACGCTTAAATTAATTGCAGCCTGGAAGATGATGTCAGCTCCAAGCTGAAATTTCCATGTCCCTTGCTTATTTTCAAACTACTCTGAATTGTATCTTTAGAGACAGCACTTCGAAATTTTCATATTCTCAAAGTAATAAAACTTTTCGAAGTATTCGGAAATTTAAGACAACTAGAAATTTTTAATAATTTATTCTCCAGCATCCACTTTCAAAGTTATCTTTAAAAAAAAAAGCTGAGGGAGGGGACTTAAGTAATTATCGCATTCGAAATAAATATACTATAAATACTAATTTGGCAAACGTAAATGGCTGGTATTTTCAACTATCTATTCTGAATATTGTGGAATTTTAAGGAAACTCACCAACGCGGAAAAAAATCCTGAAAATGTGCTGATAGTTAAGGGATTTTCAATGCTATAGAGGATAAATTTGCATTGCTTCAAGTGAAACAAAGATGAAGCTATTAAGAGGAAGAGATAGGGATTTTATCTAGGGGAAAATCTAAATAACTATTCTCAACTATTAAAAAGAAAAGAAAAACAGAAGGAAACATTAAAGAAAGAAGTTGTGCTTTACGTTGTCTGGTGTGCTTCTTTTCCATTGGTCGGTTTTTACAGACAAGGAAACTAGTGAATGGTTTGGTTTTTTGACGTCATAAGTAGGAAGTCGCGATTTTAACTATTTCCTTCACCACCGTGTTAGCAACAGTTTTCGGGACTGACGTAATGTGAAGGGGAAAAAAATATTTATTCAAAATTCTACGGTGAACTTAAATTGCAGGTTGTTGGCGGCACACTGACAATTAGGTAAATTTTAAAACATTTTGCTTGAATAATTCATCTGTGAAAAGAACGTACGATAACAATGTGAAATATGAAAAGAAAATTGTATTAAAAAGTAAACAGAATGTTTATTTAATAATAAATTACAAATTACGTTTAATGCGAAACTTGAGATTGCTGTTTTTGACTTCATCTTTATTTGGGAGTAAAGATGATAATGTTACTCTCATTTCGTGACTCAAATTTAAAAGTCTGTATATTTTTTTCGTTTTACAAAGCCAAAAATCCGAATTCGAGTATTATGAAAAACTGTTATAATACATTTAAAGCTTTTTGTGATATTGTTGGATAATAGTACCTAAGATTAATTCAAGTTGAATTATTTGATTCTTCTAAATGTTTTGAAATTAAACCTCGGTTATTACAATCCGAAATTAGTTCTTCCCTAATTTCTCTTTCAAAGTTAATTCATATACGGAGGTGTCACTTAGCACAAATATCCACACCAATGAAATTTTTTTATTTTAAATTTGAAAAATAATGACTCATTTTTTGTTCTAGTATTGTCAAATGATCACTATTTTATGCATTATTTTATTTATAACACTTTTTTTAAACTGATTCAGACTTTTCTAAACTACCTTCTTGTGCTTTATTCTTATTTTTTTCTATTAAATGAGCTATTTGTTTAGAAACTAGAATCGCTACAAATGGCTGTATCACTTTTCAGATTGTTGCCACCAAATATTATCGTCCTGTATTAGTTTTAAAGAAATTAAATAATGAAGAATCTACATGTATGCATGTAAGTTTCTCGCACTGTGGAAAAACAACGGCATCTAGAGCCATCGAATTTTGAATAACGTAGGACTTCGCCCATACATGTGCACCTGGAAGTTCGAATTTTGAAATTCGAATTTTATATTTCATATTTTTTAAACTTTAGTGAATTTCTGATTAACAAACTCAACGATTTGAAAGCGAGCAGTGGCAACACTGTACGACATAAAACATTTTCATCCCCAGCACACAAAACCGTCTATATAAAATTCTAAAGATATAATGTTTCTAAATATCAATAGATTTTGCTGCTGAATTGAAATTTATGCGGCGTAAATGGAAAGAACGTGATATTTAATAAATAAAGTTAACAAACATTACATCACAAATCATCAACTATATCATAAGAAATAAAGTTAACACAGAACACTAATTTATGTGATTTCTAACAATAGTCTCAAGCTCATTCCGGTCATATCCACTATCCAAAAACAGCTGCCGGCCCAACCAAAATTTTTTACAAACTGAAACATTTTATTAACAAAATAAAAACTTTTTCACATAAATTTTTAATTTCGCTTACTGAATATTAATCAACAAAACATATATAAACAATAATAATAATAAAGCGAAGAAAAAAAATTAATTTATATTTCTTTCTTATCTGAAATCTAAAGTATTCTATTTACAAATACTTTGTAATGCAAATATACAGACAGCTTAATATTAAATTCATATACCATCATTTCCTTCGAACAATTATTACATGTTTAATTAATCCTTAAATAACTTACTTTAATTTAAATTAAATATAAACATATTATGAAACCTTTTTAAGTTTGCGAAGAAAATTTAATGAGACAAAAGTATCTTGACGGATTGTAAATATATGCTCGTTGGTTAATCGGGCTATTTTATTGATTTTCAAACGCGATAAAAAAAGGCTGTTCACATTTAAACGTATTTATTCGCAAACAAAACGATTATTCTTAGCGCAAAAATTCGTAACTGAGCTTATTTATGTTTTCACAATGAATGACAGTTATCAAATCTTTGAATAGACGAAATAATAAAAATAATAAACCATTCTTTCCTCATAGTTTCCGACTTGATAACAAATGAGAGTTATCAAATCTTTGAATAAGATTTAAATCACACTGTGGTTATATTTTACATATTTTCTGGCGCATAAATCATGTCCGTTTTTAATATAAATGAAAATAATATAAACGCTGACATTAAATTACTAAAATCATGAAATCTCAGAAACAAATACATAATTGAAATGTTTTCGTAGGCCGCATCAAATTGTTACAAGCGACCCGCGGGAGCCAGTTTGAGATCACTGACTTATAATACATAGAGTTGATCATTTTTAAACATTTGTATTATTACCGTAATCAATATAAGATATTTCTAACGCCATAATTTACGTTCTTCGCATGCGTACCACCAAATAATAATTTTTTTATAATTTTAAATAATAGCTGTTCTTTATTTTGAGGAACAGAATAAAATACTTATTAGCAAAAAACTATGGTAATAAGCGACAAATAAAAGATGAAAAACTTTCTTCTTCCATTACATATAATAAATTAAAAAACCGGAACAAAAAGTTTCAGTCGTAGGGAATTTTATTCATCTCCATGTGTGTCATTTAAAAGGGGGAAAACATGCAAAAATGTAATTAAAAAGAAGATTTACACTAAGTTAAAATGCTGACACTTAAAAGAACTTTAAACTTCAAAAAAAAAAATATATCTACCAAATTTTTAAATAAGTCCTAAATATTTATTAAAAATGTGAAACCGGAAAGAAACTGTATAACAAAAAAATGTTTTACGTTCATATTTTTATTACAATCATAACTATGATATAAATCTATGCGAGTTCTTCGACGGAATGTGAAATTTAATTTTCTAGATCTTATTAAATGGAGAGATCCAACCAACCTTTTTGCTCGAGAAAGTTTTCATAGCTCAATAATGAAGTGCAAAAAAGTATTTATAGTTGTTTAGCAAACAGAACTGTAAAAATAATATAAGTTAAATTGGGAAAAAATATACTGTTTATTTAAAAATGGCAACGACAACTGCATGCAGAGCATACAAAACATATTGTCCGTAAAATCTTAGAGGCACATTTTTGTTTTTCACCTTGAAATACTTTTCAAACGCTCGATAGCATATAAAAGAAAATTTCAGTCTGCAACACATATAAAAAGAAAAGTTCCATTTGCAAATAACTACCAATTAGTTCATTACCAGCCTGTCCGCTACTTATTCTCCCAAAGGATTGGAATATTTTTTAAACACCTTCATTTAATTATTGACTTGAAAATACAGTTGAATTTATCTTATTAATGCAGGAAAAGTCATTTGTCAAACTATTTGGGTTTAGAACAGATACTGATTAATGTCACTGTACATAAAACTTCGTTCGGAGCTTTTATAAACAACCAAGCGTAGCCTCCATAAGTAAGGTAGTACATACACAGTCCAGTCACATTAATGTGACCATCTGTCAAAAGCCAGAATAACCACCTTTCGCAGAGCGGACTGCTGCGAGACGTGCAGGAAGAGAGTCACATAGGTCCCTGAAGGTGTTCTCTGGGATGTTGAGCCATGCCGGCTCTAATGCCGTGGCCAGCTGCGCTAGATTACGCGGTTGAGGATCCATGGCGCGAACAACTCGATCGAGATGGTCCCACAGATGCTCGATTGGGTTTAAGTCAGGTGAGTTTGCTGGCCAGGGGAGGACGGTAAACTCATCCTGGTGCTCTTCGAACCACGCACGTACACTGGCAGCTGTATGGCACCTCGCATTGTCCTGCTGGAAGATGCCATCATCCTGAGGAAAAACAATGCGCATGTAGGGGTGAACATGGTCCGCAAGGACAGATGCGTACTTGTATTGATCCATTGTGCCTTCCACAATGATCAGTGAACCTAGAGAATGCCAGGAAAACATTCCCCAGACCATAATGCTCCCGCCTCCAGCTTGGACCGTTCCGGCAATGGTTGCAGGGTGGTTCCTTTCAGAGGTTTCACGCCTTATACGCCAACGTCCATCTGTCCGATGGAGCATAAAACGCGATTCATCCGAAAACGCAACCTGTCGCCACTCAGTGGACGTCCAGCTGCTGTACTGGCGTGCAAATTCTAGCCTTCGCCGTCGATGAACAGCAGTCAGCATAGGTGCACGAACCAGGCGTCTGCTTCGGAGGCCCAGACGCAGCAATGTTCGCTGAATAGTACTTTGGGAGACACTTTTGGTAGCCCCTTGGTTCATTTTGGTGGTCAGTTGCTCAACGGTAGCCCGTCTATCTGCCCGAACGCATCTCCGCAACCGTCGTTCGCCTCTGTCATCTATGGCCCGTGGTGCACCACATTTGCCACGTCGCTGATTTTGGACA
This sequence comes from Stegodyphus mimosarum, assembly GCA_000611955.2. Classification (NCBI taxonomy): domain Eukaryota; kingdom Metazoa; phylum Arthropoda; class Arachnida; order Araneae; family Eresidae; genus Stegodyphus; species Stegodyphus mimosarum. The sequence goes on along the minus strand of KK120996.1, from coordinate 43,582 downwards.
GTCCCATTTTGCCATGCACGGTACACTTTTACCACGGCGGCACGCGAACAGTTCACAAACTCAGCCGTTTCGGAAATGCTTCCACCCTTGGCCCGAAAGCCAATGATCATGCCCTTTTGGAAGTCGGATAAATCGCTTCGTTTCTGCATTACGCCAACGATTGAAATGTTTTCCGAAGCCCTCACACACCCTTTATATACGCTCAACTGCACTGTGCTGCCACCTGCCTTCTGTGATTGGTTATTTAACTCTGACATGGAAAGTACGTGGTGGTCACATTAATGTGACTGGACTGTGTATATACTGGTGTTTAAAAGTTAAAAAAATAATCTTTATACTTCTGAATATTATTTGAAAATAGTCCTGCAAATAATTTAAAGCCTTCTTGATTGCATTGGTGATTTCTGTAATGCTGCAGAGTTTTTTATTGTTTTACTTCGTTATTTATTTATTTATAGCTTTTAGAATGATAGTTTGGGGTTTGTTTTGTGTTTTATTGAATTTATGGGCACACGTTTCGTATTTATTTGTATATTTCTTAAAGAGAATTGTAGAACTTTTAGTTCTGAGTGGAACGAAGTTTGAATTGTAAAAACAGCTCAAGCAGAATGCGAAATGTTGGCAAATTCGTTCCCGATGGGTCTTGGCGATATTTGGTGATATCTCTCCAAACTGGCGAATTTATGGAAGATTCTGGAAAACACATTTTCGAAGCCATACAACCGATTCTTCAAAAAGTTTCCAGAAACTCATACTATATTATATAAAAATCGGAGTCGAGAACTAGAAAGTCATTTCCTAATTAACTAGGAGATTTAGCAGTTAGTGAATCGTTATTTAGAATTGATTCTTCCAGCGATTTTTAAAACTAATAACATTTCTCGCGCGCTGAGGAGGAATTACTAAATTTCAGTGTTCATCTTGACCTACTTTTATCAATTTATTTTGCTACGGGTCGTGAATTTTTATAATAAATTTTTGAGTTCTTTAAAGAAATTTCAACCAACCAGCATCTCACAACAATAGGCACAAAGTGAAAACCACTGCGCTCAATATAATGCAAGTACAATGACAAAAGAAACATGGATATTTTTCAAGTAAAAATGCCTTCAACTCAAATGAGTTCTTCGTGGAAAGGATTCCACTCGTCCTTCTTAGCAGTCTCAAATACATTCATGAAATTCATACTCACAGATGTTTATGGTCCCGGTGTTGGAAGGAACCATATAAAATTCATGGAAGTGCACATATTAGACAAGAATACGGTTTGTGGACACAGTTACACCTCTAAAGAGACGATCATGATGTTCCAAAACATCTCATTATATCTTGTCAATAACAGAACCTTTGTCGTATATGTGGAGTCCCCCTTCAATATTACGCTCGCCCATATTAACATATTATTAGCCCCAAATTGGTCACTTTCGGTGTAGTTGAGAGGACTGTTAACATCCGTCGTCTCCTGTCCATACAAACTCAGTCTTCAAACTGAATTTGGACACATGTCCCCACTCACTGAGAGTTCAGTTTCTATGTTCCTAGTAAATTTTACACATATGAGGACAAAAGTGAAAGGACAGAAAATTTTGGACGTCACAGTAAATTCCGTTCAGCTTTCTGTAAACTATTTGTTCGGAAATACTTGCTTCTGTAGAGGTCGTCAGCTCCGCAGACACTGTCCTTAGATGTTTTGCAGTTATTGCCAGATGTCGAAAAAGTTAAACTTTTAGACGCACGTTTCCTGCCTTTAAATCATCTAAGGTTCCTTGCGAGTCAAGTACGAGCGTAAATTAAATTATTCCTTATTCTAAAAAAAGTTTTTAAAGTTTGTAAGGTTTTACTTTATCTGTTACTACTACTTTAGTCCTATAACCCTAATAGACATGTGACGAGTTACCGCTATATCTGAGAGAGAACGACATTACGAAGGTTTTAAAGCAGCCTTTTTCTTTAACCTTGAACATAAAGGCACGACCTTTTGCTACAAATAACCACAGCTTGTAGTAATGCAAATAAATAAGAACATTTAAATAAATTTATGGGTTGATAAGTAATCTAAGGTTACACAATTAAAAATTAAGCTTAATTTCACTGTTTAACGTTTTTAGCAGTTTAAAGTATAACTACTGATTATTACTGCGTGATAATCTTACCGTAGGAATAGGCTAGATCAATTGTTTAAAGTTATAGGCGGCGAGAGCATGCAAAGCCGAAATAGTTACACCTAGCTAGAGCTGGCAGAATGTAAGCGCACATGAGAGAGACCTTCTCTCTCTCTCAACATCCAAAATCTTCAGCTTAAATACATAAACAAACTAATCTGAGGGCTACAGAAATAAGAAATAAAGATCCCAGTCATAGTAACTGGTTAGCTTAAAATACTTTTTTTATTACGAAATACCTATTACTTTTTAAATGATGTTGTCCAATTTTACCACACAGGAGCTTTCTTATATGTTAAAAATTTCATAAATCTTCTTCGTGATTATTAATAAGTATTCTTTCCGCCAGAATAAAACATTTCATGAAATATGCTTTCCCTGATGTAGGAAGGTTTACATCTTAGATTTCGGAGATAAACTATCAAATTATTTATTATTATGTTGTCAGGTATTATTATCGTGATATGATGATATTATGCTGTCGTAGATAACTGGCAAAATATTTATTTATTTACTTATTTGTTACTATTTTAACTATCAAACCTGATTTTTGAATCTCTTTGACTAAAAAAAAAGTCCCTTTTTAAAATTTAAAACAATTTTCTCTTTGCGGACAAAGAGACAATTTTTAGATGAAAAAAAGGCTATTTATATAAATGTATTTTGCTAGAATAATTAAATGAAGGACGAGAGAGAAAACAGTACTGAGAGATTACAATTATTCTGCTAAACTTATATTACTGTTATTTTAAAGTGTCTCCGGATAAAAAAGTTATCTGAAACACCATAAATTGATGACAATAAAGCTTATCGACTTTGTAATTTGATGTAGATGTGACAGACAACCCAAAAATTAGTTTCCGAGCTTGTTAAATTAAATTATTCCTGTGTTATACTCATGTCGTTTGTTTTGTTTACATACACACCGGGTCCACAAAAATCCTTGCTCGTAATTTTCTCAACTGTTGTTCGTAGATATTTGCTTCCAGTTACAAAAATGGTTTTTAATCGACGCAAATATTCTTGTTTAGGCATTTTTGAATTTAACATAATCAGCTTGGCAAAAGTGATGAGATCTAACATTTTACGCGTTCTTATAGTCCCTATACTGTTGCGAAATGCCCAGCTGCAGTAAGACAGCTTCCCCGCAAAGCGGGTTTAGGGTTGCCAGAAAGCGGCAGGGAAAGGCATGGTTGCCAAATTTAGTGCGAAATCGCCTATTTGGTCACCGAATTGCCGATATGCCATAGACGAAGCGAGAACCTTCTAGAACGCATTATTAGTGGTTTTCCTAGGGAATGTTCTCGAAAGTAGGTTAAAGCTATATATTCATATATACTATATACCCTGCTTGTCCGAAGAGAGAGTGAGATCTTGAGTCCAAAGATTAGATAGAGAGTGATCGACCAAGTCGGGAACGGAACTTTAACGCTTTGCGGTGAAACTGTCTTCATCGTCACAGTCTGAAGGCTGTGTTGCTGATTGTTTCAGCATGTTTATCGTTGTTTTTCGACGACTGCAGTCTCTGGAACTTTCCTGTGTAATACTGGCAAATAAATTGTGTTTTGATTCTTCATCAAGTTGTCAGGATTGAGTGTTCGGTGCATACTCTTGGCAAACATATTCGTGAAATACTTTAAGTCCTCATCTTGAACAGGGAGCTGAATGCAGCTATGTTCTGTGGTAGAAAACTGTGGTTAAGTGGTGGAAGAACTGCACTTAAGAATGATTTAAAATCCTCTTTTATTAAACCACAATTATATACAGCCACTTCCCAACTCGGGAGGGATACAGAAAATAATGACCGCACTTGGGTCTAAACTGAACAATCAAATAACTTAAACTAAAATTAAATAGAAATTAAGTAGTCGTTGCTCACAGAGCTATGAACGCGAGGTTGGCCTCTATGCTAAACGGTGCGTAGCAAGATTTAACTAATACTAACGCACTTAGATTTTCTTCAATAAGTAATAGCGTAACAGCACTAAGGCTTAGAATTTAATTACTAGTTGGTCAGGCGAACGTCGAACAGAGCAGCCGTGATCTGAGACTAAAAGCTCTCACACACTGAGAGGTTCCTACCTATCGCTTAAATATAAACTTGGCCCCACTTCAAATTAGCATAAAGCTGAAACGCGCGCTTATTCTAACGGGAAGTTGAAATAAGAACAGATAGAAAAAGGCAAATTAAAATAAAATTTTGTTAGTTAAACTAAAACCTTACAAAGTGTTATCATCAATTACTCCAAATCCACGAACCCATAGAACGCAACAATAATTATAATTAGGAAAATTTCGTACTCGTTATAAAAAATAAAACACAAAAAGTTTGATCCTCGTACGACAAAAATTGACCGATATATTTGATATTAAAATGGGTGAACGCATTCAGGAGCCATACACGAATTGAAGACAAAACTGTTTGCTGGTATTTAAAAATAAAATATTAGTTTAGAAAAAGGTTTACGACATTAAGAATTTTAGTGCTGAGAATTCGTATGCAGATTATTGTGAAAATTTTTTATCAATATGAATTTTTGCAAAACGGAGATTTTTTTCATAAATGTTATAGAATTCATGTTCTAGAAAAATCTGGTAAGCTTCCGTATTGGCACGTAAGCAGCTTGTAGTATTATTTTCTTTAACGGAAAATTTAAAAAAAAATATTTGTAGCAATGAATTTTTGTGCGATTACCATATTTTAATTCTATAACAATAAAACATCAAGAGAATATTAATAACGCATTTTTACGTTTTGAAAATTTATAAATTACTTGGGTGAAATTTTTTTCGGCATACCAAATGTAACAAAATGATCAGTTAAAGACACTAGTAAATCACAAAACAATATCACTGAACGTTGCGTTACTGTATTTTAAGTACTTTTTAGTACACAGACCGAAGAAATGTATAGACGTTCTTCGGCCCTGATGGCTTTATTAAGGAATTAATCCACCGGTTACAGAATATCTGAGAATTTTCAGCTTTATTAGTAATTTTTTGAGGAGCTAATTTTGCCCTCATTTTGTTGTTTGTCAAAACTTATTATAATAACTGAGATTAAGCATACTGATGAGTTGGCGTATACGTTGCAGTCAGCAAAGGTATATAAGGCAACTGATAAAACAACAGCAGCGAAATTTTATTCAGGTCGGAAGATTATGATATAAGTTATATTATATTTATTTAAGTGATAAATTATTTTTGTTCAGCAAAGAGAGATGTAATTTAAACAGAAACATACTGAAACATTCACTAGTAAGTACTGAAAACCTCGGACAAAATCCGGCAAAATCAAAAACTTCATTACGATAAAAGGTACATGGAAACCGATCTGAAGTCGTGGGTAAAGTGCTAATAGTAAAGCATGCACTTTCACCCGCAAATAAGCAAGAAATGAGCAAATTTAACTATACCTTTGAAGGACCGTATTATAGTGAATACTTAGGAAAATGTAATGGTAATACAGAACCAAGAGGGACAAAGAATTTCCACAAATATGAATTAAGTGAAGAAGTACTGAGACAAAGATAAATACTATTGCTCAGAGAAATAGAAGCTCACGCAGAATTAGCCTTTGGCACTCAGCAAATTTTCTCAAGATGAGTACGATGGTGGAATCAGAAGGGGCTTGCTAAGGTCTCTGAGGAAGAGTGGCCGTTCAAACGTGAATAAGGGTGATGAGCGCGCAAAGACTGCGAAGGTTATCTGCCTAATGATAGAGATCCCTTCATGGAGGACTTTCGTGAAGAAAATCACGATAACGCATATGCAGCCAACGCCTTTGTAGGAATTTTAACTTGGGTCGAACTACCACCTTTCAGCACTTTTAGTAGCTGTCGGTGAGGCCAAGTAGGAAATGAAAGTTAATAATTAAACAGGTAAAGCATTACAATAACTACCTAAGCAAAAAAATTAAAAAATTTTTAATTAGTTCTTTTCATAGCATTACGTCCAAAATATTTACTATCCGAATTTTATTTATTTGCATTACTAAACTTAGATGCTACTCTACATTTACAATCAAATCTCTCATAACCGGCGACATCAAAGAGAAGACATTTTTGAAGATAAACATTTAAATGCGAAATTTAGGTTTATGGGCTAAAACAACTGAAGCCCTACATGTGGAAAAGATTTGTGCTCCGTCCATTTGTCATATCTCTAACAAATCTTATACTACCAATGAACCAAGAAATTGTCCACAATATAAAGATGAAATAACCATCCCTTTTTATTCCTCAATGAGTGAAATTTAACGGCTATATACGTGATTTTCAGAAACATATCATACTGAAAAATGTCATATTTCCTTTGTTTCTAGCTTGGAAAGTTGAAGAAGAACATTACTTTTGTAAACTGTAGTCTAGGGTCAATATCGTAGATTGAAGAGTCCAGTGGCAAAGATTCTCTTGGTTTTAAAGCATGTCCGGTGCCCGTGGGTAGGATCTTAGATTCAGTTACATGTTCGGAGAAGGATAGTGTTAGTGAAGAAGAGGTGCAATTGGGCATAGACTAGAAAAATCCGAAAGATAACAAGGAAGGGACGGATGAAGATGAAGACACGTACAGCAAGAATGTTACATGGAAAGAAGGCTGTGAAAGAAAGACTGCAGATTTTCATCAGATTTGTCAAGAAACGTTCATCTATAAAGTACATTACGTTATGAAGATTCATTGTACGTGTGGTAAATTTTTAAAACTACAGCGACAATCTTCTAAGCAAGCGAAGTTATATGCCATCACTTTAAGAAATTCGTTAGTCGTTCATATGCAAAAATTCATGGTAATTTTAAAATGCTGTTTAATTTATTTTCTGAAATAAAAATTATGTTTATGTGTTTTAATTTTAAATAATCTGTACGATTTTAGATATTATTTATTTAATCAAGCAAAAGAAAAGATCAAGAGACCAAACAACTTTGCATGCTGCAATTCCTACAGAGGCATCGCAAAACATGAAGAAATGAAAACAAAACATGAAGAATTCCAGAAATATATACTCAAATATAAGAAAAAATCTCTTATCCGGAATTGTTGGGCTCCATTGCTGCCGGCTCAAACGGATTCTACTGCACTACGTGAAAACTTTTTTTAATATATTTTTAAATTATACTAAACTAAAACAGGCAAATCGACAACCTTGTATTCAGCGTAGATTTTGTAAAGTCCCAATCGATTTCGAAAGCAAAACAGGTCCCCCTTCATCAGGAGCAAAAACTTGTGCAAAAGCGAGAAAGCAAATGTCGATATACCCACAAGACTAGTGAAAGAGCTGTTAGCGCCATCTATCGGTAAAAATAGTAACTAAAATGAAGGGTTAAGTTAGTAGAATTTTGAAGGCATTATGGCAAGACTGGATTGGAATTGAAATTATTGACTAAACTCTTTCATAATGAAAAGAGCTTCTTCTATTATTCAGCACCGTTATCGTTATTTTTTGACATTTATTTATGAAGGTTACACTAATAATTCTGTTATCGCACAGACTTATCAGTATAACCATTCTTTATCATTGATTCTGGAAGTAATCAAATTTATTTGCCTTTAAATTTTAAGATGTTACTGAAAGAAGCGGCACGTTTTCCTTACTCCAAAAATTCTAATTATGTCTTGGAACAAAACTTTATGTGGTATGAAATAATCACAGCTGAAAATAATTTCTACTGATAACTATACTTTCGCCTTCCGTTTCTCCATGAAATAAGACGTTTCATCATAGCTCTATAAAAAATTGCTTCGCCTTCCAGCTTGAATTGTATTTAGTGAAATTACCTAATATAAAACCTAAATGTTTCTATGTTAGAAACTTAAGGGTGTCATTTTCAAAACAGATTATGAAAATACTAAAAATTAACAAAAATACTGTATAATATCGCATCTTTTTACAGTTATATCCATCATAGAAATATACACGCGCAACTAAATATATATGCACCTTACAGGAACTGATTACAGCCTAATTCCATCAGAGCAAGACCTAGGGCTCTTAGTTTTAGGTGGGATCCAAATCATTTTATAATTCTCCACAGTCCCTTTTTCTCTTATGAAAACAAGGGAAATTAGCATCTGAGGACACTGAAAGAGGTTTGTGGACGGGCATTCGAATGTTTTCCAACAAGGGAAACTGTACAAAAAGCTGAAGTAAACATTTTTAACAGTATCAAAATTGCTAGTAAAAATAGTCACACAGTTAGATGAAAAGCTATGCAAAAACTAATAAAAAATTTATATTTGTAGTATTATCATTCATTGACAACATATGTGATTGATTTATAAATTAAAATAATACTTACGCTATACGATAACGTTAAAAAACATGTAAACGTGACTAATCTCGGAAGACTTCATGCCATTTTAATATAAATATAACATGAAAATCAATTCTGTTTTTTTCCCTTGAAGTTTGCTAGATAAATTATAATAAATGAATTTTCATTCAAAATACATCAAGAAAAAAGGTAAACTTTTAAAAACTAATTATTTTCTGAAAGCTAGAAACCAAAAAATTAATTAAAACTATAACACAAAATTTACATAAAAATGTACACGCATTTTTTTTATGCACAATTTTGCATTAAAAATTCTAATTAGAAAGAGTAAAATTAATCTAAAAACATTAGAAAAATAAAAATTAGCATAAAAATATAAAACTAACTTTTATAAAATTGCATGAAAGTATAACACGATCAAGCAACTTTCGTTAAACACTTTCCAACTATTTTGATGCAGGACTAAAGATGGAGCCACAAGATAAGACGTTAATGTATACTTGACTAACGCTGGGAAGTAGTTAAAGCATTGAAGTTGGTTGCAAAATACTCTGCTTATATTTCCCATGTGGGAAACATACTCGTTGAATGAATAATGATGTTAAAAAAGCCTAGAGGGTCTGCCTTTGACAGCGAAAAGAATGATTATTTGAGATGTTAGATACGAAGGAGATCTGAGAGTTGTTTCCACGCAGAGTTAATTTGGCATTCTGTTCCTATTGTATTTTGTTGTTTGGTATCTAATATAAGCTGCCAAGCAAACACTGCTTTCATTTCATATTTTAGCTTGAGAAATACAGTGTTTAAATCACCTTTGCCAAAAGAAAGTGTTCTGACAAATGTGGAAAGAGGAAGGCTGTAAAGCTGTGCTCACTTTTAGATTTCCAAACATTTGACTACATTTTCAGTTAATTAAACGAGTGCATAGATGATTTGTTCAAGATGTCTTCCAGAACAACAATATAGCCCTACAGTGGAGCTCAAACTAAAATATACTGGACGATATTTCGTCACCATCTTGAACTGGAGACCTAAATTAGAATCTCCTTCTCATAGTCTTTTTTAAAATCAGCAAGGAATTCCTGATAT
>KK120996.1:0-17147 GCA_000611955.2 Stegodyphus mimosarum | reverse complement strand
TAGGAGACTTTCGGACCCGTCCTCCCGGGGGTGATCGCCATCAAAACTGAAGGGGGGCGGAATAGAGAAAAGTTGTATGGTGCCCAAGGCGCTTGCCCACGACAGGCCTAATCTTGCCTTCTTGCCACGATTAATTCCGTGGGCTTGCTCTGATATCAAAGGAGCGAGATTAGTCACAAAAGCAACAACAGCAAAATCATATTACTTCATTTGACCTGTTTGGACGACTGGGAACTTCTAAAATATTTCGTTGCCACAGAATTTATTTTCTTTGAAATTCTAACGGGTGCTGTGTGTCTGTACCTGCCCAAATTTGGAAAAAAAAAAACTATATTTATCGACTTGAAATTTTATACATAGGTGGATAATTTATACATAGTTTAGATAGGACATACATAATCTAGCATTACAAATTCAACCCTATTCCCAAGAGATGTCCGAAAAATGGTGAGTTCAACATATCTAGAAAAGTCCATGAATTTTTAATAACGAGAGCAGATACCTCATGTGTTTCGCGTTTCGTATTTATGGCATCTCCTTAGCATTTACAGCGCCCCGAGTCTCACGGACGGCACGGTGAAAAATGTGATGCAATGCTCATACAAATGTAAACATAGAATATTCGAAGATGAAGTTATCTTCTAGATGGCAATACTAAGACATTTTGATTTTGTTACTGTTTGTTTTGACTGTTAAAGTTGGAAATGTATGTGAATGCGATACTGTTTAATGAGTTCAGAATGTTTTTATTTTTTATTGTTATTAATTAAGAAGGTATTCGAAGAATGAAAGCGAATTTTGACTGTTTTCACAATTTTGATATTTTTTTATCTGCACTGGTTTTTAAGTAAATAACCGACGTTTTAAGTAAATTTGGAAGTTACGTTTTACAATAAATTTTAAATGCGTTAAGTAAATGCTTAAAAAAACCTAGTTTTTAAGCAAAATAACTAATGATCAAGTGAATTTTGGTGCTTCGAGCGTTTCAACTTTTAAGTCACTGAAATCGGTAACTTTAATTAATCGCCCATTTACAAAGGCTGATCGCACAATTTTTAGACGATTTTCAATGTATTTACAGAAATATTTTATTAGTCCAAAGGGGCAATGCGCCCTGAAGGACAATTAAATTCGTTTTGGCATTTTGCGTTGTTTCATTATAAATGCCGGTTCACTTTTCAAATTCTTGCCACTCAATATTAGAGCCCTGTATTATATTTAAAGAAATTAAATAATGAAGAATCTTTATAAATGCATGCGTGCTGCTCGCATTGTGATAAAACAGCGGTACCTAGAGCCATCCAATTTTGAATAACGTACGTTTCCACCCGAATATGCGCATTTGGAAGCCCAAATTTGGAATTTGTTTTATTATCTATTTCATATTTTGTAAAACTTTAAGGAATTTTTGATTAACAAACTCAACGATTTCAAAGCGAGCAATGGCAACACTGTACGAAAAAAAAAAAACACTTTTGTCTCCAGCGCGAGTGACTGTATATCGGAAATTCTAAAGATATGCTCCGTTTAAAATTATTTTGCGATATCACTGTTTAAATTAATTTTACGGTTTAAGTACGAAGAACATGATATTTAATAAATAAAGGTAACCCACAAAACGTTAAAAAAACGCCCCTTTGGTTGTAATGTAAAATCTAAAAATTTTCAGATTCCCTCCCCCACACACACCTAAACTTTTTGTTTCAAATGTTCCATTTAATAATCCTTAATCTTCATTGTCTTTCTAAACTGTAATTTTCAAGACAAATAAAGCCTTTTTTAGCATCGAAAGAGGTATTTTATTCTACTCCTCTTGAACAACTTTCCAGAGTCGAAGTAGAGCGCGGTCGACGTTTGGACAATTCGCTTTTTAAAAGTCCAAAAGTGCAAACATCCGTGGATGATAGATACACCAGAAGATTTAGTAGAGATATGAGAGAAGGGTATGGGTATGGCCTTGATACCCGTTTCTTGTTCCATTTTTTCCACAACATTAACAGTGGATTCTAACGCGCGGCTTCTTGCTTTGCCTCGAAGCTGTTCTTGATGACACTGTGGGTTAGGAGACGGTATTTCATATTTGAAAATTGGGTATAAAATATGTTCCTGATAATATGTGGAGTTAACCTTAGCAGTTTTCGGCACTCTCTTTAATTTTTATTTGCCGTTATATTAAAAATCAGTAACAGACATAATTCCCTTTGAAAAACTATCTTCAGATTCTTAGAACCATGTTCTAAGATTTTTTTTTCTTCTCTTTGATGATAATAAATGGATTTCATTTAAATTTATCCAAGACTCATCTATTGCGGCAATATTTTTTTCATCTTTGTCCCGATAAACGATTCTCATAGAAAATTCTTCAGTGCGTTCTGCTTTCCGCGATATGTCGTGGAGAAACACGACGCGCATTACGTTTTTTTTTTTTTTTTTTTTTTTTTTTTTTGTTGGCCTTTTTAAAATTCAAATCAGCATTAATCACTTTGTTTACAGTTGCCACTGAGCATTTTAATGATGATTATGCAGCTGTCTTTTGAATTCGTGGATTTTTTTTGTACGATTAAATGTTTTACCTTTGCAACATTCGAAACACTGTTTTTTTCCTTGGATATGTAATTTGAAAAATATTTTTCCTTGAAACCAAACTTTGACGTTTTTTCCCTTTCTTTTTGACAATATTATGGTTTACATATCGAAAAATCATGGCTTCCACAGCATTTTTTAATAACTAGACACGAATAATTTTCTTCAAAAAGAGCACAAACACAGCCTTCCGTCCATTGCTTCTTTAAAACACCCATTTTGCATCAAAACAAATTTGTCCAGCAGCAGAGCGTAATTTACACTTTCAAAAATATAGCTGCAGTTATAAAACATTTTCCAAGTAGGTGGACATTTACTTCCTTGTACGAAGTAAAGGAAGTATTGTAATCACGAAAAATTCCGGGTACCATATTTCAACAAAAATATCCATTTTGATCGATATCGGATGTAATTTAACAATGTTTTTGCGTGACATCTATACGTAAAGACAGATTAAAGGATCCTTTCCCCCCTAACGAACTATAAAACTGATTTAAAATGGATTCAGAAGATATTTTTTCGTGGCGTTTGTACGTACGTACGCATGTATGTATGTATGTATTTCGCATAACTCAAAAGCTATTCCCCTGGATCTGTAGATCAAAATTAGGTCTTTCACTGTAGATCAAAATTAGATGTTGTTTTGAGAAAGATGTAGTGTAAATTGGCATTTTTAATTTTGAAAATTACTCCAAACACAGTGTTCGCGAAGTAATGTATTAGTTCAGGATTTATACACATAGCAGACATATCAAACAAATTAAGATAGTAAACTATTAAATAACTAAGACAAGAAGATGAGAATTAAATTTTTTGAACAAATGAATTCGTTATTAGCCCAAACAGGTGTTATTAGCCCGGAAGGATTATTAGTCTCGAAACGGCTTTTTGCCTTGAATCATTTAAAGGCGATTTATAACTTTTCAAATTGTAACCAACAAATATTATCGGCCTGTATATACTTAATCTAAATGAGAATCTGCATGAAAGCATGTATGATTCTCGCATTGTGGGAAAAAAACAACGATACCTAGAGTCATCAAATTTTGAATAACGTAGTCGTCCACCCGAACATAGGCACCTGGAAGTCCGAATTTGGAATTTGCTTTATTGTCTATTTCATATTTTGTAAAACGTTAACGAAATTTTGATTAAAAAACTCAACAAAGCGATGAGTGGCAACAATGTAGGGAATAAAACATTTTTATCTCCAGCGCACGAGACTGTCTATCGGAAATTCTACACATATGCTGTTTTTAAATATTTTAGCCCAAATGCTCTCGAAACATGTATGTGTCTGTAAATGAAACAAACGTCCGCCTGGACGCAATATAAAATCTGAAAGCTGCCAGATTTTATTTTTTAAATTTTTAGCCCAAAGAGGCAGTAGCCCAGAAGGACTATGGTTCTCAAAATGGCATTTTGTGGTTTTTCACTATAAACGGCGAATTACTTTTTAAATTGTTGCTACCAAATATTATTGCCCAGTATTATATTTAAAGAAATTAAATAATGAAGAATCTGCATGAATACATGTGTGTTTTTTCACATTGTGAAAAAACGACGCTATACCTAGAGCCATCAAATTTTGAATAACGTAATTCTCCACCCGAACATAGGTACTTGGACCCCTAATTTTGAATTTCGAATGTGTTTTATTACCTATCTCGTATTTTGTAAAACTTTAACGAATTTTTTATTACCAAACTCAACGATTTGAAAGAGAGCAATGGCAACAATGTGCGGGAAAAAAAAAATTTTATCTCCAGCGCAAGAAACTAAATAATTCTAAAAGAAATTCCGAAATTCTAAAGATATGCTAGTTTTAAATATTATTAGTCCAAAGGGACATTACTCCAAATGCTCTCGAAGTGTGGATATCTCTATAAATGAAAAAAACGTCCATTGGGCGTAAAATAAAATCTGAAAGCTCTGAGATTTTTTTTCTTCCCCAATTTACACGTATATAACACTTTTCCCCTAGAACTAAGTTCGAACCAAAGAAAAATAGTACAATCCATTTTATAATAACGAGTAATATGATATATTTATAAAAAACAGCGCGGGTTAATTGTTATTCTCCTCTTCGAAATAACATTCAAAATAGTTTTTTCTTAGCTTTTGATAACAACTCCTCATCTAACATTCTCGTCTGCTGGAAGATAATCTAGAACGAAAATCTAGAAATAAAATTTCTTTACTTACTTTTAATTTTATTTATTTATGTAAAAAAATATAGATCGCTTGGAATCTAAGTATGCAAATTGAGCGTTTCTGCGTTGATGACGTCATTAGGTATAAATTTCTTATGCTGAAACATTCTTACATATCACAGTTTCTGCCTGGAAGTAAATGTTCCTGTCAAACCGAAACAAGGCAAACTTTTCTTCTCCTTCTTTTTTCTTTGCTTTTAATTATTATTCTTTTTCAATGTGAAACGAATATATATTCATTAATTACGAGTTTCTTATATAACGTACTTATGGAAGGTTACTTACGTAAGACTTTTTGAAATTTAAATAATTTATTTTGCTTCATCATGGTTCTTATTTTTAAATCTGGGATATTAAAATTTTGTGCACGCTCTTATCAGAATAATTATTAGGTTAGGATCTGCACGAATGAAAAAAAAGGATTAATTATTTCAGAATTTGCAGTTGTTCTTGTACGGTAAGCTTAAATTCATTGCGTATAATTATTTTCAATTTGCAGTTTATGAGACGATTTTTATGCAAATTGTGAGATGATTCGAAAGGAAAAAAAATTGTCAGATTGAGTTCTATGAAAATCATGAGAAGGTACAAAACTGCCACCTCTTATTACAAATTTAGTTTAAAATGGTTTTAGTTAGGTGTAGGTTTCCAGAAAAATACTTTATTACTGTCATCTTCTTTGATTTTTAAGCGAACCTAAAAAATTAAAGAAATGACATTTAAAAGCCTCCTAATTTTAGTTACACCAAATTTAAGTGTATTATTATCAGGTTATGCCAAGTATTAAAATTAAGAAAAAAAAATCTGAAAACTTTCAGATTTTACATTACGCCCAAAGGGGCGTTTTTTAACATTTTATGTGTAACCTTCATTTATAAAATATCATGTTCTTCGCACTTAAACCATAAAATTCAACTCAACAGCACTATCGCAAAACAATTTTAAAATTTGCATATCTTTAGAATTTCGGATACACAATCTCGCGCGCTGGAGATGATTTTTTCTTTTTCGTACAGTGTTGCCATTCCCGGCTTTGAAATCATTGAGTTTGTTAATCAAAAATTCTTTATTGTCTGCAAATACAGAAAATCGATCATAAAACAAATTCCAAATAAGGGCTTCCAAATGCCTATATTCGGTGGATAATTACGTTATTCAAAATTGGATGGCTCTAGGTTACATTGTTTTATCACAATACGAGAATCATACGTACTTTTATGCAACTTCTCCATTATTTAATTTTTTTATATATAATATAGGGCTGTAACATTTGGTGGCAACAGTTTGAAAAGTGAATCGACGCAAAACGCCAAAACGAAATTAGTAGCTCTTCTGTGCTAACGTCCTTTGGGCTCAAAAATGAAATGTCAAACCGAAAGATGGTTCATTTAAAAAAAATTATTTTCTTCTCATACACACTTTATTCTGCTTAAGCTATACTTTTTAAAACGACAATTTAGCTACATAGCAATTTATAGTTATTAACAGTATACATGTATGTTGCGTAAAACTATAAATGAAATAAACATTTTGAAATAATAGCGCTAAATCTTACTTAAGTATTCAATCGTCAACTACTATTGACCAACGGTAACAGAATCCACGGGTTCGTTGATAATTATATTTTATATTAATAAGTACGAAAGCTTTGTGGTTGACAAGGCATGATAAATAACATAATAAGGCATGATACTGATAGTGGCGGTGTGTGAGTTGTAAAACAGATTTTCACGAGGTAGATGAACAAAAGTTTATTCTGACGTTACTTATACAACACGACGTAAACACTTTGAATGAAAATACATATCTAGCTGCTGTTCTTGAATACTACAGCACGCACTGACCATTTCGTTTTATTTTCTGGCGGTCGTTAAAATAAAAACGGACCAAACACCCCAAACCGATATTTCTTCTTCCATATTTGTATTAGAATGAAGAAGAAACTAATCAAAAAATTCTAAAGAAGCATAACTGCCCCTCCCCCACAAAAAAAAAAAAAAAAAAATTTTTTTTTAAAAAAAAACTGAAAGGTTTCAGATTTTAAAAGTCGTCCAAAAAGGTTTGTTAAGGTTTTTTACGCTCTCGCTGAGCTCGCATCTACCAATCTGCTGATACTTTCACTCCTACTAATTTATTTTTCTTCCCTCCCCAGTCTTTTTTTAGTTCAGAATATCAATGTTCAGTTTTTTACTAAGATGTTTTTACAAAACACTTTTTTTTTTGCTTTTTTATTATTAACGTTTCGTGCGTTTACTTGATTTATTAAATATCACGTTCTTGGCACTTACGCCACATCAAATTCGATTCAACAAAAAAAGTCACAAAATATTTAAAAAGTATAGCTTTAGAATTTCCGATAGACAGTCTCGAATTTGGAGATAATTTTTTTCTCGTACAATGTTGCCACTGCTCAATTTGAAATCGTTGGGTTTGTAAACAAAAAATTCACTAAAGTTTCATAAAATATGAAATAGATAACAACACAAATTCGAAATTCAAAATTCGGCCTTCTAGTTTCCCATGTTCGGGTGGAGGACTACATTATTCAGAACTTAATGGCTATAGGTTACCGTCGTTTTCTCACAATACGAGAAATATGCATTAAGGCACAGGCTGTGGCTTTGGTGTTACACGAGGTACCAACAATGTATTTACCTGGGCACAAAAGGTAGATGCTGCCAATACAATGTTCCAGACTGAACTCTCAGCATCTTTGGAGCTCTAAAGCAGTCTAAAAACATTAAACTCAGTGGCGCAACAGCCCTAGTGGGTAATGGCCTGCAGTGCCCTTTTTCTGCTTTCTTGATCTTTGGGGCCCGGAGTGCATCAGCATATGCCCTGGACAAGTGGTCAGCTTGTCGCAGGACCCCGGTGTTTAGTCCCCCAGTGAACTTGGTACTCATTTTATCGACCTACTTAAGGAATGAAAGGCTGAGTCAACCTTGTCCAGCCCGGGCATCGACAAGTGTGTTGCAGCTGTGCGACTAGCTAGCCACTTCGCCACTGGGCGGTCACTACAGCATTCTAGTTGGTCACAAATTAACCATAATATTCTGACTCAGCGTCCATTCTCCATTCTAATCGGAGTTGGAAAAGTTGGAACACCGCAGTCAAGGCGATTCAGAAAAATCTCCTCTTCTTGCACGCAAATATCAAACCAAAACTCCAATGAATCCGTGCACACACTGGAGTACCCGGCAAAAAAAAAAAAGCAAACGAAGTTGCCAAATTGCCAGCCACTAACGAATGGACACGGATACTGTACCCACCATGGCCGAAGTGGCACATAAAAACGACCACTAGGGTCCTTTTGATGGAGCAATGGCAAAGTTCCTGGGATAACGACGACAGTGGCAGCAAAGTATATAATTACTTTCCCAAGATCAAAGATGAATTACGCACTGGTACTCTGAATTCACACAACTCCTGACGGGATATTGCGCATACGTGAGCTATATATTTCGCTTCGGCTTTCGGGGCAATGCACAGCGCATACGTTGGAGACCCTGACTATGATATTTTTTAGTGTCCAGGAAGAAGTGCTTATCATCTCCGCATTCCATCAGTGGGAAACAAACATGTATTGGTAAATAACATCAAATGCTGCACATACGCCCTCCGATGTATCCAGAAATGCACTGAAATAGTGTTTGGAATCTCCAATCGATTAAATAACTAGACAGCATCCTGCTGTAGCCATAAATGCCATAAACTTGAAAAATGCATAACATGCACATTTTTTCAATATAGTGGTATATCACCATACCAGCTGTCAAGTACTATTTGAACTTCTATCTATAATGTACATTTCTGCATAACAGTATTAATATATGTGGATATTGTTACGAAATGCCTACCAGCAGTAAGATAGCTTGCCCGCAAAGCGGGTTTAGGGTTGCCAGAAAATGACAAGGGAAGGCAGAGTTGCCAGATTTGGCACAAAAGCGCCGATTTGGCGATATACCATAGACGGATTGAAAACATTCTGGAACGAATTCTTACCGGTTTGGCCCAGAATGTTCTCGAAGGCAGGCAAAAGCTATATAGACCCTGCCTGTAAGTAGAGTAGCAGTGTATCGCGAGTTAGTGCACTGACAGTGTGCATCGTTGAGGCTATCGAGTCTATCGTACTGCACCGTCAGTTTATCGTGAGTTTTATCGTGAATACTAGCTGTATTTAGTGTTTAGCCGTGAAGATGTCTTCACCCTTATAGCCTGATAGTCTGAAGGCTGTGTTAATGATTGTTTCAACGTGTTTGCCGTAGTTTTTCGACCATTGTAAACGTGTCTTTGGAAATCCCCAGTGAAATACTGACGAATAAATTGTGTTTTGTTTCTTCGTCAAGTGTCGTCGTCAATCAATCCAAATCCAGGAACCCGCAGAACGCACCAATACAATAATCTATCATAATATTGTACTAATATGATAATTATACCATAAAGCTGTATGAATATATTTGCGCTGGTGCACCAATATTTTTGATAGTGCACAATATTTTTTCAGTGCTTATATTATGAATTGTATTGTGCATCGCATAGTATTATTTTCTTTGTGTATGTGTAATAGTTTATTGCTACACATCTATTTTCAAATGAGTACAAGAGTATATATATATATGCAACAGTGTAGTATTTTGAGAACCCACAAAAAGACAGCTATGTTTTTAAACCAAAATCGAAAGGAAAGCACATACACTGTCCTCTTCAGCTTAATCGTAGTAAAATCAAAAACAGACTAGTCGCATCCTGACTTCAGCTCTTCCACTCTAGTTCCGTTGCCCTTTGTTATAAAGACAGCTTTCTTCCTCTAGACTTGCAAACAAAATTTTAATTACTGGCAGGATTTAAACAGGCTGATCAACACCAATTAGAAGTGGACTAGCTACTCTGCTTAAGTCAGAGAACTAGGGAGTGCTGTCTTAATCAGCTGTTAGATATAAGGGCTAATTGAATTTCAATTTAGAGTTTAATCTGCGAGTGGTTTGGGGAATATATGACACTTCTCGTGCGCTAAGGAAGAACTGCTTAATATCCGCGTTTTTCTTGAGATATTTCCAGCTGTTTATTGTGCTGTTTGCCGCTAATATTTAAAATAAATTGTCAGCTTATTCCTGCTTATCTACAGTGAGTTTTAAACAGATATCAATAAATCCATAGCTCGCAAAAATATTAATAGTTTTATGACCATTTAAAACTGTTTACATCCTTCTACGGCCCTTTTTACTGAATTAAAAATGTATTACTATATAAAATCTATGTTTAAAGTCATTTATTTCGTAGATTAAGGGGAAGAAGGCACTGGGAATTAGTATCAGCACACTAAACCTCTATGGAGTATGCAGTGAATCATAAATTCAAGATAAGCTGGGTGCACATCACATCGTCTTTGGTGTAATTAGGCCATTAACCCTAAGATCACGATTCGCAAATGGAGAATTCGCGACGTTTCACATCAGATAAGTTATTTATCTGTTCGGATCCTGGATAGAAGGACCTCATATGACAGAACCTGACGCATCAAATCCTAAAATGATCCATCTACAAGCAGGAAAATCTCCCATTATACTTACCAAATCACCGGATTCTCTTTGATTCCCTTCGTTAATTCGAAAGTCTGAATTCTAAAAAGTAAATTTTAATTTACAGCTTAAAACTGGTGTATATCTGCTAGTGATTATCTAGCTACATAGTACCTTCTGAAGAAAATATTAATGCCAATAATTTATTGACTATCATTGCTTGTTCGAATATGACTGTTTGAAATTTAGGCTTAACTTGCTTAATAACTGAGACAGAAATTGAAAATAACATGCGTATTCATCATAAATTATATCGGATGAGAAACCATTTCGAGAACTCTTAGCAAATTTAATTACACAGAAGTTAATCTCCATGGAATATATTATATGGCATTCGTTCTTTCTGGCATTAGTATTTAAAAATTCGAATTTATAACAAAATATTCTAAATTTAACTAGCAATCTGTTATTAGTTTTGCATTCTTACCTTCTCATCGAAATTGTCATCTGGCTACTTTTACCATTAGATGTGTCTAGAAATTCAATAGAAAATTTCAAAATTCAGTTTAATAAATAAGCATTTAAGTTAAATTTGAATTTCTGAGAAAACAAAGGATTGCTCAAATCTGATTGAACATTTACCTCTCCGTTGTAACACATCCTTATTTCGATGATTTATAAGAGATTGTTCAAATATAACAACTGTTATTTTCGTCAGCAGGATTTCTGTATTGATAAGACAAGGATGTTTGGCTAATTTTTAAGTATACACATTGTAGAAATGACAAAGAATGCTGAATAAATATATCTGTTTACCTCGCACTGATATTTTAGTTCAGAATTTTATGCACACAGTATGTCGGCAAAGTTTTAAAACTGAATTTAGAACTAGAGAGATGACCTAAACAATTTTATCATTGTTTGAGTTCTCATAATATGATTTTGATACGATATATATATCTTGGCCCGCTTACGAAGCTTCTGTATTATTTTGTAAAAATCAACTGTTGGAACAGTGCTTCACTCCATCATTCGGGTTTTAAAAATATATAAAATACTTTCAATTCAAAATGGTCCCCTTTTGAATTAAATTTCATTTTAAGGGTGAAACAAAAAAGCATTCATTGGGTGCCGATCTAATCATCAAGATGAATAGTTTAGAACAGTGCTTCTCAACCGACGATCCGCAAACACTATCAGGACTGAGTGATCTGTGCATATTTTTGGTAAACATTGTCGTAACAATGTCAAAGTCCTGATCTCGAACAGGGAGCTGAATGCAGCTATGTTCGGTGTAGGTGGCAGAATAACTGCACGTAAGAAGGGTTTAAAATCCCCTTTTATTAAACCACTATTTACAGCCACTTCCCAACTTGGAAGGGATAACAGAAAAAATAATGACCGCACTTGGGTCTAAACTGAACAATCAAATAATTTAAAATAAAGTTGAGTAGAAAATTAAGTAGTCGTTGCTCTCAGAGCTTTAAACGCGAGGTTGGCCTCTGTTCTAAACTATCAATGGTACGTAGCAAGATTTGGCTAATACTAATGCACTTAGATTACTTCAATAAGTATTAGAGTAACAGCGCTAAGGCTCAGAACCTAAATACTAGCTAGTCAGATGGACGTCGAACAGAGCCGAAGTGATCTGAGACTAAAGAGCTCTCACACTAAGAGGTTCCTACCTACCGTTTAAATATAAACTTCGCTCCACTTGAAATTAGCATAAAGCTGAAACGCGCGCTCATTCTAACGGGAATTTGAAATAAGAGTTCACAGGAAAGAGAAATTAACATAAAACTTTGTTAGTTTAAACTAAAACCTTACAACACTATTCGCCTGCCCTTCCAAATTCAGAAGTATTATAACAATGTATCTACCATCGTTTAGAAAAGAAAAATATTGTTACGAATTTTGCATTTAGTTAGGTTTTTTTTTAGTAGAATTATAATTAAATTTGCTTTATTTCCCCGTGCAATGCAGCGCGTGACAAATTTTAAGAGAAAGCTATGCCGGAAAAAGTAAAAATACAGGAGCACGTGCATTTAACATTGAATAAAAGTTTATCTCGGTAATTTATATTCAATTTGAATAAATGTAATTGACTACTTTGTTAGCTGTAACCGTAATTCTACTCTTTTGCTTTCCAGAAATCTCGAGAAGCAGAAATTTACTAGAAATTTCCTGCGACCGATTTAAAGCCATAAAAAGCCAGAGAAAGAACATCTCAGCTCAGTTGTTTAGTTAGACGCTGTTGTTATTGTTGTGAATTCGCGATGAGATCGGATTAGCTTTCTCTCTAAATGCAAGGTGAATTGCATTCTATTTAACGTATCTGCGTTCTACTGATTATTACTGCCTGATATTGTCAACACTTGTACGAATATCTCTGAGGACAATTCCAGCGCTTTGTTATATTTCTTGTGATAAGAATAAACTTCATTAACTTTTTATAGAACTTGTGCATTCAGTCTAACCCGTACGCATGCAACAATATTAAAATCTGGCAACTGTGTATGCTATCATGCATACTGCGCAGCGTATTACAACAAGCTTTCTCACCGTGGCTGTTGTTTTATGTTTAATTTACGTTCATTATAGTATTAGGGGACCTATCGTGGTGCCATCAACATGTATTTGTGGGTAACGAGTACTTGTATTAAACGATACATATTAGTTTTCAATGGAGAAACATTTCTTATTCTTAGAAGTCCGTTGAACAATGGTAACTGTATTATTAGCCCAAAGGGGCTTTGTCCCTGAAGGACTATTGTTTTCGTTTTGCGATTTTGCGTCGGAAGCATTAAAAGTCTGCATCACTTTTAAAACTGTTGCCACAAAATATTGAAGCCCTGTATTATATTTAAAGAAATTAAATAATGAAGAATGTGCATAAATGTATGCATGTTTCTCGCAGTGTGATAAAACGACGGTACCTAAAGCCATCGAATTTTGAATGCCGTAATCCTGCTGCGAATATAGGCAGCTGGAAGCCCAAATTTCAATTTTGGAATTTATTTTATTAACGATTTCATACTTTGTAAAATTTTAACGAATTTTTAATTAACAAACTCAAGGATTTCAAAGCGGGCAATGGCAACGTTGTACAGAAAAAAAAAATTTTATCTGCAGCGCGTGAGAGTGTGTGTAGGAAATTCTAAAGATATGTTCAGTTTAAAATTATTTTGCGATGTTGTTCTTTAACTGAATTTTATGGTTTAAATGCGAAGAACATGATATTCAATAAATAAAAGTAACATACAAAATGTTTAAATAACGCCCTTTTGGACGTAATTTAAAATCTGAAACCTTTTTTTTTCTTTTTTAGTGTTATAAATAGAACGAACTTCTTTAAACAATTTTATGAACAAGGAGACAGAAATTAAGCAAATGACAACGAAGTTCGTTAACCAAATTCAATTGTTATTACGAATTCCGATTACTTCAGCTATCAGTTGAAGCGGAGGAAAAGCGACGTGAAGTGGTTGACAGGTGGCGCTTCAGTATGGTAGATCAGGGATTGTCAACCGCTTGTCCAGCGGACAGTCATTGGTTTTATACGCAATGATTTTGTGATTATTTTTTATATTTTTTTAGACTTTTCTCAGAGGTTTATTTACTTACATATGGTAATTATACTTACGTATAGTAATTAGCAAGTAAGAATGTAGAAGCTATGGTACATTCGAAACCTCTAAAATCCTATTTGTAAAAGCACAGTTGTGCCAAAAAATTACATATCAAATCGAATCAAAATACCATTATTAACAATAAAGCATGAATTAAAAGAAAAAATAATAAATGAGACAAATAATTGAATATTTATAAAAATGTGGAATTATATATAATAATGTTGCGTGCGTACGGGTTCGTTATGGACTGAATGCACAAGTCGTTAAAAGTTGACAAAATTTATTCTTTCCACAAGAAATAAATTAAAAATGCTGAAATACTTCTTCAGAGATATTCGCACAATATCACAATACCTCAAACGTTTAGCACAACTCAATTCAAAACAGATAAAATAATTCTATCTCACAGCGAAATCGCTACAATCAATAACAGCATTAAGTAAACAAACAGCAGTTCGCTTTAAACAGCTACAACAGCTCAACTGAGATGAGGTGTTTCAATTTGGCTTTTATAAGCTTTTTAATTATCACTAGAAGAATCTCGATTTTTCTATATTTTTCTAGATGGCAACAGTAATTACGAGATATTTGTTTATTGAATATTAAATTTACGCGCACTTTTATTTTTATTTTTCCGACGTAGCTTTCTCTTCAAAAATCGTCAGCGTTGCACGGGAAAATAAAGCAATTTTAATTACAATTCTAAATAAATAGTCAAATAAATATGATAAACCGTAACAATAATTACAATATTTACTTATCTTTACATTTAAATATTATTGTAGGCAAATAATAATGGGAATATTACAATTAACTTATGTAGTCATTCTTGAATAACTTGTACAGTTTTTTTTTCGGGGGGGGGAGGGGGTAATCCAGCGGTCCGCGAAATGTTTTCGTAAATTTTACTAGTCCGTGGGGTAAAAAAAAGGTTGACAATCACTGGTTTAGAACTATTAACGAGCTGCTTGACAAATGCATTGTGTGAAAAATGCCAAGAAAATGCTCTTCGCACATTTTGTTCTAACATTGAATCCATTACGACTGATAACGGAAGCATAAACTAGAACAAAAATTTTCATTTCGTCTTTCTTACATAAAAGAATGTCATTTTAACGGAAGCAGGTTGAGAAGTGTTAGCAAACCCTGTCATTATAGTCTGTTACTTTAAAATAGGTACTTCAAGGTCGTAGCGATTCTCCCTTCAATTAGGAACTCAATGTATCACCGCACACAACGAATTAGAGAATTTTAAGAAATTACAAAATTCGACCTTTTTTCCTCAGTTGTCATTACCATGGTTTGGGAAAGGAGTGGTATTGAAGTAACTTTTCTAAAATAATACATTATTGTTACCGTTTGGCAGCTCCAACGGAATCAGTTGGAAAAACGGAATTTCAAATTCTGTAAACGAAATAAAATTTCAATTGGAGCTTAAAGGAATTCAATTTTTCTGAATTCTGAGTTATAAAAAGGAATAATGCAGCCGTTCGCATAATAAATTAGATTGCTCTTAGGATTTGTATCAAATGTTTTTTTAGCAGAAACTGGATAAATAATTCGTTGACATATAATTTCATGATAAATGAAAAGTTTAGCCGCATTGTTTGGCTTAAAATTTTTTCTTTAAATTTGTTTTGCAAAAGTGTTCTACTAATATTGGCATTTATTTTGGCATCAATATTTGTTTCTGAAATACTTCGTACGAGATCTTTCAAAATATGCTGAAGCCAAATTTTGAAAATGACTGGTAATTAAAATGTATAACTCTATTCCAAAGACTAATTTTAAAAATACAGAAAGCCACAAAATGTTTCATATGTCATTGATAAAAATATAAAATTTAGTTAAATGTTACTTCCATACATTTATTGGTACTATAATTTTCTTTGTGTTTTGATCGTTAGCAATTAAGATCATATTCCCAATGTTTGACGTTGAAACACAAAACTGACTACGAATATAAATGATTTAAAATTTATTTTACATCCTTTCAAATAGTCCTCAAATACAGATATTTATATGAAAAAGTAGCAAAGCCAAACGGCTGAAAAACGTGTAATGCTTTTAATAATTTTTTCTCTGGATGGGCAATTCGTCCTGAAGGGCTATTAATTTCCTTTTGGCATTTTGCGTTGGTTCATTATAAACGAATAAATTTTGCATTGGTTCATTATAAACATCACTTTTTAAATTGTTGCAACCAAATATTAGAACAAAGCATTATATTTAAAGAAATTGAATTGCATGAATGTATATATGCTTCTCGCATTATGAAAAAACAACGGTACCTAGAGGCATCAAATTTTGACTAACGTAGTCCACTCGAATATGGGCATCTCGGAGCCCAAATTTGGAATTTATTTTACTATCTACTTCATATTTTGTAAAACTTTAACGAATTTATAACTACCAAACTCAATGATTTCAAAGCGATCAATGGCAACATTGTACGAAAAAAAAATATTTTCATCTCCAGCGCGCGAGATTGTGTATCGCAATTCTAAAGATATGCTCTTTTTAAATTAGTTTGTGATATTGTTGTTGAATTGAACTTTATGGTTTAAGTGCGAAGAATATATTATTTAATAAATAAAAGCGATACACAAAATGTTAAAAAAAGCTCTTTTCGGCGAAAATTTTATTTACATTATTTTTAGTCCAAAGGGGCTTTCTTTGTCCCTGAAGGACTATTATTTTCGTTTTGCGATTTTGCCTCGGAAACATTTAATGTCGGTTCACTTTTAAAACTGTTACCACCAAATATTTCAGGCCTGTATTATATTTAAAGAAATTAAATAATGAAGAATGTGTATAAATGTATGTATATTTCTCGCATTGTGATAAAACGACGGTACCTTAGAACCATCGAATTTTGAATGACGTAATCCTGCTGCGAATATGGGCATCTGGAAGACCAAATTTGAAATTTGGAATTTGTTTTATTATCGATTCCATATTTTGTGAAACTTTAATGAATTTGTAATTAACAAACTCAGGGATTTAAAGCGAGCCATGGCAACGTTGTACAGAAAAAAACATTTTTATCTACAGCGCGTGAGACTGTGTATAGGAAATCCTAAAGATATGCTCAGCTTAAAATTATTTTGCAATATTGTTCTTGAACTGAATTTTACGGTTTAAGTGCGAAGAACATGATATTTAATAAATAAAGCTAACACACAAAATGTTAAAAAAAC
>KK120994.1:154768-184012 GCA_000611955.2 Stegodyphus mimosarum | reverse complement strand
TGTAGTTGCCCTCGAAATCGATTGAGTATTTTTAGTAAATGTACGCCAAATACAAGGTTGTTTTAGCGATTTTGATTGCCACGTTGGCGTGTTTCTCTTCTATTGTAATCAAATTTGATGTTTTCAATTTCTCCACAATACTATAATTTTTTAAGAAATAGTGCATATGTTACTTTGTCACATCCTTCTACATTGAAAAGATTGTGTTCTAAATATAATGATGATCCTAAAGTGGAGCAAACTCCTGAAAATTTCCTGAATTATGCTAAGGGAAAAATCCTCTTTTCAGACGAAAATGATCAATATGTCACTTTAATGTTTGATGAAATTGTTATTAACCCGGGAGCGCGCGCCGTGGGTCCAAAAAACCCGGCTCATGTTTTTTTTTTGAAGAAAAAACTGTTATTCTTCAATAAAAGTGTTGCATTTGTGCCCAAGTTTTATGGTCAAGCTTAAAAAATACGCAAATTATAAAAATTAAACTTGTGAAAGTGTAATATTTTTGGCAATTATTCACGAAATCTTGAAAATTTCTATTATATGTGGAAGCTTGCCTAATTCTTTCCTGACGACGCGAGTTCCTATGCCATCAAAACGCAAACATCTTGGTAACAAAAAAGAAAACGTTTGTAGGACATAGTTTTGTGGAAATTCCTAAGTCGGTTCCGTCTGTTGCCCACAGATCCCGCACATTTACATGAGACCACTTATGAACACTACAAAACTATAAAAGACCTGTAAAAGCGTGAATTTCAATTAGTGTTGTGTGAAGAGCATATCTATCTTTGAAAGTTTTTAGAAATACACTGGTGTGCAAAACGTAAGCAACAATGCAAAAATTTAGCAGATAGCCATGAAATTGCAGAAAAGGAGGTCTGGAGATATCAGTACAATGAACACTTAAGTCAGTAGAAACGTCATGTGTATGCAAATATCAGGAACGAAACGTCAGAGGCGACGTGAGCGTACACAAAACGCGTGATGTCGGCGCTCGCAGCTCAACAGTAGAATAAAAGAAAGGACGGAAACGTAATTCAACATATTCGCTGCAAGTGCTAGTAAGTCAGTTCGTGAAATATGGCTAGAAGAAATCACCTGGGCGACTTCACATGCGGAAGAATAATCAGAAAGCTGGAGGAGGGGCGTAGTGTCACCAGTGTAGCTGCAGAGTTCGGAATCAACAAAAGTGTTGTTTCGCGCGCTTGGAAAGCGTTCAAAACCACAGGTACAGCTGTTAGAAAGGTTGGTGGTGGCCGCCCCAGGACGACATCTGCAGGGAATGACCGATATATCGTCCTGCAGGCGAAAAGAGGCCAACAGCAGTCAGCAAGCGCCATTGCTCAGCAACTCTGTACAGCAACGGGGCGACAAGTGTCGCGGTTTACTGTGGCCAGACGCCTTCACAAAGCGGGCCTATTCGCCCGCCGTCCTGAACGCTACCTCCCGTTGAAAGTTGGCCACCGACGCCACCACTTACAGTGGTGAAGAGAGCGCAACTGATCAATGGAGTCGTGTCCTGTTTACGGATGAGAGTCGGTTTAGTACCAGAAGCGGTTCTCAGCGCGTTTGCAGCGTGACAGAGGTCGAGACCCGGTTTTATCCCAGTAACATCAAGGAAAGACACCGTAACGGTGGCCCTGGAGTTCTTGTCTGAGGAGGCATTATGCTGAACGGGCGAACTGAGCTCCACGTTTTCGAAAGAGGGTCTGTAACCAGGCATCGCTATTATGAGGAGGTACTCCTTCCCCATGTGCGTCTGTTAAGAGGTGCCATTGGCCCAGACTTAATTTTTATGGATGAGAATGCACGGCCACATCGGACTCTTGCTGTTGAGGAGCTACTGGAAAGTGAAGATATCACTCGAATGGATTGGCCAGAGTACTCCCCAGATTTAAATCCCATCGAACACGTGTGGGATGTTTTGGGGAGACGCACTGCAGCACGCTTACATCCTCCGGAGAACACCCAACAACTCAAACAGATGCTGATTGAGGGAGGGGAACTCCTACCGCAAGAAATGTTGCACCAGCTGGTTCTGAGTATGCGGAGACGGTGCGAAGCAACCATTGCAGTGAGGAGAGGCCATATCCCATATTAAGCAACATATGTTTGTTGTTCTTCCTCTTGGATAGACAATCATGAGTCACAATACAATGCGTTCAATAAAGTTTGTTTTTGTTTGATTCCATACCGTATGCACTGTATCCCTTTTTCAGCTCCGATGCTTTCGTCATCCTTTACGTACATAATACTCTCCTTCATTTCTGCATTTCATGTCTCTCAGTTGATTTCTCGTGAAATTATGGCAAAAAACCCTGCTGTTGCTGAAGTTTTGCACACCAGTGTAGATGCAATACAAATATTTGTATAAGTGACGACTTTCAGCAACATTTATTCACTAAGTTACGTGTTATTTATTTTAGGTTTACTAACTCCAACGTGTGCAATTACTGGGACATGATCGGAGGAGAGATCATTGATGACTTTCATGCTAATCGGGAGATTTTCCGAAGTAAGAAAGAGGTCTAGAATGTCGGGGTAGTGTCTTGGATTTGTGGGACGGAATCTGTAGTTTCCAAGGAGGTAAATGTAGAATGGGTTGTTGTATAGAAAATTGAGAAGAATTTCTCCGTTTTTATTAGGCCAACGGCATCCCTAGCTAACATGTTTAGCGCTGAAGTCGATCCTACAGTCTGAGGTCAGGGGTGTTATATAACGCACATAGTACCATGTTTCCCCGGTTTGGAGTGCCAGCAATGGCTCTGACCGCTTCGAAGCCTTGGATATTATCGAAGTCGTGTAATCAGCCGATAGATGGTATTGTAGAAAAGCCGCCGATAGAGGGCGCACGATGGTAATCGAGAGAATGTGAGCGATGTAACGAATATTCCTGAACTATAATGTAAATACATGTAAATATTTAGTGTAGCAATAAAAGAATTTATCAAAAAGCTAAACTCTTCCCACTTCTGAAATGTTATCTGATCTGTCAGGATGATTAGTAGTAAGTTGCGATTATCTTTCATTCTTCAGGATGAATCTAGCTTTTTGATAAATTCTTTTATATATTTGCATTACAGTTCAGGAATATTCGTTACCTGGCTCACATTTTCTCGACTCCCGATTCTCGATTACCATCGTGCGCCCTCTATCGGCGACTTTTCTACAATGCCATCTATCGGCTGATTACATTACCATATTGTTAAGGTTTCTTTTCGTTTCTTTTATTTTTGAATCCCAATCTCTGTGTTGTTTATCCGTCAAACGTGTCATTATCGTTCCTAAAATTGTTCTGTTGGCGCCTTCTTCCATACCATTGGCTTGGGGGTGTTTGGTAGAAATTAAAGTATGATGTATTCCATTATTTGTACAATACTGCTTCAATTGGTGAGAAGTAAAGCAAGATCCTCTATCACTTATTATTCTTTCCGGTAGTACAAAATCATTAACAAAATTCTTCAAAGACCGTAAAACATTTTTAGCACTAGTATTTTTAACTGCAAAAGTTCTCACAAATCTAGTCATGTTATCAATTATTACTAACAGTTCTTGATTACCTCTCGAACTCTCTACGAAAGGACCCAAGTGATCCATATGAATAATAGCAAATGTCTTTTTACCAGGTTTTATGGAATGTAAAAATCCTTGTTGCTTGCCACCTGTCACTTTATTCATATGGCACTCGAGGCAGCTGGTATGTGTCTTCTTACATATCGTTTCATGCCTGGGAACCAATACAATTCCTTAATTTTGCTAACTGTTCTTTTACAGAAAAGTGGCCAAATAAATCATGAAATTTCACCAGTACACTCTTCCTCATGTTTTTAGTAATGATAATGACAAGTTTGACGGATAAACAACACAGAAATTGGGATTCAAAAATAAAAGAGACGGAAAGAAATCTTAACAACGTGGTAAACATAACTACGAATAAGACTCCATTTGAAATGCTATATGGGTATTCGCCCAGATTTAATGATGGTATACTTAGAAAATTAGCAGGTGAAGATTCAGATACATGGAACGACCGGCGAGAAATTCAAGAACAAGCGCGAGGAAGAATTGAAGAACAGCAAGTGAAAATGAAAGAGAGATTCGATAGGAAGAGATGTCGTACACTAATATTTGACAAAGGATAAATTGTTGTGATGAGATGTGCTCCTAAAGTTACAGGTCAACTTAACAAAACACAGCCGAAATATCGAGGATCATTTATGATAACGGAAGTATTACCTAGTAATACCTACAGAATAACACAGCTGGAAACGAAGGATCGAGGTCGCTATTTCACCACCACTGCTCATGTGAGCCAACTAAAACCATGGATGTGCGATCCCAGCTCTGACGATGATGATGATGAGAACAAAGACGACGATCAAGATACTGACCAGTTATCAAGCTTGATTCCTCGACGGAACCCACGAAGATCTGTTCGTAAGGAATAATGCAGGTACACTTCCCTGCGATTAAGGTGAGACCTTTCCATTTTTTAATGTTTATCTACATATGTTTGCTGAGAGAGACTCTGAACTTTTGAATATTAGATTAAATTTGAACTTTTAAACATTAGATTGAAAGACTTAAGTGCATTTTTGGACTTATCATTTTAGGACTGATAATATGGACTTATCATTTTAGGACTGATAATAAATCAGTGTTATTTCAGATGTATCATGTATTTAGAGATGATTTATAGAAAATTTGCATTATTTTTCTATTAAATTTTTAAAAAATCTGAATTTAAGTAAGTATATTATGGTATCAAATTTTAGTATAAGGTGAATTCCTCTTAGTGTGTCAGGACTGAGTGTTCTGTGCATACTTTTGGCGAACATGGTCTTAACCGTGTTAAACCTGATCTTGAACAGAGAGCTGAATGCAGCTATGTTCTGTGTTAGAATAACTGTGGTTAAGTGGTAGAATAACTGCACGTAAGAGGGGTTTAAAATTGCCCTTTTATTAAACCACTATTTACAGCTACTTCCCCACTCGGAAGAGATAACAGAAAATAATGACCGCACTTGGGTCTAAACTGAACAATCAAATAATTTAAAATAAAGTGAGTAGAAATTAAGTACTCGTTGCTCTCAAAGCTATAAACGTGAGGTTGGTCTCTATGCGAAACTATCAATGGTGCATAGCAAGATTTAGCTAATACTAACGCACTTAGTACTAACTAATACTAATTTAATACTAACGCTTCAGTAAGAATTAAAGTAACAGCGCTAAGGCTTAGAATTTAAATACTAGCTAGTCAGCCGAACGTCGAACAGAGCCGCAGTGATCTGAGACTAAAAGCTCTCTCACACCGAGAAGTTCCTTGCTAACCTTTTGAATAAAAACCTTAGCTCCACCTCAAATTAGCATAAAGCTGAAACGGGCGCTCATTCTAACGGGAAGTTGAAATAAGAGCTCACAGGAAAGAGAAATTAACATAAAACTTTTTAGATTAAACTAAAACCTTACAAACTTCCTGCCAGATTTGGCAAAAGTTGAACTACTCTGGTCCAAACGGACCATGTTGAAACTTTGCGATTCTAGAAATACTCAAAATTTAACTCTTCTTAACTTAGGCCGACCTTTACAGAAAAAAATAGAATTTCTTGGCAGATTACAGACGAAAACTTGACTTTTACGTAGATCTTCATTTGTTTTGTGTAATAAATTTTTTCCTCTCACTCCTTCCAGCAAAATCTGGAAGAAAAGAAATTTTAGTATAACATACGTAGCGCATTCGGAAACTAAGTACCGTTTCATTCTAGCGCCGTCGCAGCGCTGTGGTAGGCGTCCCGCGCATGCGCACGAGTCTTTCTTGTTCACTGACTTTCAATTGTCGCCATTTTGGTTGCTCTATGTTGTGTTTTCAGTTTGCTGTGCACATTCAAAATGTTTAAGACAATTAGTTCTCCCGCTGACTGTGAGATTCGTGCCGTGATTAAATTTTTGAACGCGAGGAATGTTAAACCGGCCGAAATTTATCGTCAAGTGACAGAAGTTTACGGTGAATACGCGATAAGTGATGGAATGGTGAGAAAGTGGGTAAGAATGTTTAATGCAGGTCGAACAAATGTCCACGCCGAGGCTCGGAGTGGTCGGCCTTCTGTTGTCACCGATGATTTGGTAAGGAAAGTTGATGAAGCAATTCATGAGAACAGACGCTTCACAATGACAACTCTTTCAGAGGCATTTCCACAAATTTCACGTACTGTTTTGTTCGAAATTGTGTCTGACCGCTTGAATTATCGCAAACTGTGTTCCCGATGGGTTCCAAAAATGCTCACTGATGTTCACAAAACAAAGCGACTTGGTAGTGCCCTGACATTTCTCACGCGGTACAGTGATGAGGGAGAAAACCTTTTAAACCAAATTGTGACAGGTGACGAAACTTGGGTGTGTCATTTCACACCAGAATCGAAACAACAATCGATGGAGTGGAGACACACTCATTCTCCGAAAAAACAAAAGTTCAAAGTGACAATGTCATCACAAAAAATCATGTGCACTGTCTTCTGGGATAGGAAAGGCGTTTTGCTTACTGAATTTCTTCCCAGAGGTGAAACCATTAATGCGGCACGATATTGTGAGACTTTAACAAAACTAAGGCGTGCCATTCAAAACAAACGAAGAGGAATGCTCAGTAAAGGAATTGTGTTGCTCCATGACAATGCTCGGCCCCATACTGCTGGTGTCACTCAATCGTTAATTCGACAGTTCGATCACCCGCCGTACAGCCCGGACTTGGCGCCGTACGACTATCACTTGTTCCTGCACATGACGCGCGAGCTTGGTGGCAAGCGCTTTGGATCTCACGATGACATGAAAAATGCTCTGGAGTCGTGGTTATCGAAACTGGCGGCAAGTTTCTTTGACGATGGTGTACAAAATCTGGTCACCCGCTGTGACAAGTGTTTGATCATTGGCGGAAACTATGTTGAAAAATAGTTTAAGACATGCATTTTCATGTAAAAATAAAATTGGATTCGAAAAAATTGTTTTACTATTTTTTTTCAAAACGGTACTTAGTTTCCGAATATGCCTCGTAATAACACTAAGTGCTAGGTAACAGACGTCTTTCCTTACACGCGTAATTTCTCACACACACACACACACATTATCATTCAAGCAAAATTAAATTCTTCCCCCAATGCTCTCCACCGGTGTTGGATGAAAAGCGAACCGCCATTGCGGTTTTTCTTTTTTGTTCGGGGGGTGTCGACTCTACCACCTACGATCTACTAACATTAGTTAGAACTTAACATACCGAGACCTCAGATAACACCCTATAAACAGCTAAACCTGAATTTCTAACTAGCTTCGTGTCTATCACTTTAAGTGTATTTGGTGGAGAGCCTACTAATACTTGCATTCTATTGCTTCTATCTCGCCTTTTCATGCATACAATTCCTAGTTTACAGAAAGAATGCTTCATTCAAAATTAACTTTGCACCTAACGTGCATTGATGCAATAAATCTGTTTTGTTACGACATTTCATAAAACTTTTAACAATTGCATACAAAGCACAACATACAATAAATGCGTTAAATATCTAAGTTTGCAGCAAGTTCTTCACATTCTTTTCAACGGTCTTTTCCGAAAATCGTATTACACTGAAACCATAGTCTGTAGACTAAATCGTGTTTTCCTTCTACCTACTTTTCATTCTAGAAATTTACAAGTCTTTCGACAAAGCATAATCCAAAAACATTTAACTAACATTCTCGCAGCAATTCATTGCTTTTACAAGACTAATATTTTCACAATACTTCAGAATCTACTTTACAAACATTTAGTAATTTTAAATCTTTGCAGAATTACAATTTTAAACAAAAACATCTTTCAAGATAAGTAAACATTTATCGCACACTTGGCGTAAAAATCAACATCGCTTGAGGTAAAAAGAGACCCTGGAAATTACAGTAATACTCGAAAATTAACTGAACGTTGGAATAAGAAATACTACTTATCTTGTTGTCGTCAGCCATTCTTTTCTTGACCCAATCCTTGAAACTTGGATAAACTGTAGCTTGGGCCAGACTCCTGGATTTTGGTCGCTGGTCGTTGACCTATTGTTGTTGTTCTGCCTTCCTCTTAGGGATCCTTCTGTCCATTCGGGGATACTTGCGTTGGGCAGGAGGTTGATCCGCTCGACGTTTGCTCGGCAGAGTCCTTCTCTATTCCTGGGCCCTCGTTAGTCGCTGCTCCGGCCTGCTGCTGTATTCCGAACGTTGACCTTCAGGCTGCAACCGGGGCTGCTTGCTTCTCAGGCTCCTTTCTGACATTTCGACTCTCCTCTTGACTGCTTTGTGCTGGCCTTGTCCATTCTGCTTTGGTCTTTTATTGTTTGTCGAACTTCTATTTTCCGTGTCTTTCTTTTCAGTCCATTTCCCTTGGTGATTTTCCTTTTCTTGTTTCCTCTACTTTGTTGAGGGGGGGGGGCTTTCTGTTTCTGGTTTCTCGTTGCAATTGTTGCTGGTTCCTGTTGTTACCGCTGAGTTAAATCTTCCGTGGAAGTCAGTCTACCCGGATCCTGGAAAAATCTTTAAACATTTCCGTTTTATTACGGTCATAGTAAGGCTTTATTTGGTCCACATTGGCAGCATTTTTCTCGCCGTTTTTGGCTCTTAATACTACCACTGTTTGGGTGATTTTCTCGATAAGGAAAGGGCCTTCAAAACGCTGAAAAAAATTTCCCCACCTTTTTTTCTGGCGCATTTGATTAAGCGTGTTTGATTTTCAAAACTTCATCTCCGACATTATAATTCACCTCTCTTCTCTTTTGATCATAATACAATTTTTGTTTAATCTAGGCTATTTCCGAATTTCCTTTCGCTTCCCGTATCAACTTTTGAATATCATTTTTATTTTATATTCTTCTGCCCTTTCCTGGACAAAGAAAAGTTTGTCTAAGGGTGTCAAAATCTTTCTTCCAGGAAACAGTTCAGCGGGAGTTTTTTGTGTTGTATCATGTTTGGCCGTTTTAAGGGCAAATGCAAATTCATTTATATGGCTATCCCAGGTAGAGTGATAATTCTTAATATAACTTCGAATAATTTTAACTACGTTTCTATTAACCCGTTCCGCTATGTTTGACTGCGGACGATACGGGACCATCTTTAGGTGCGTATGCCCAGTTTTGTTGCACACATTTCCTCAAAAATATTACTAACAAATTGGGGACCGTTGTGGGAAATAACGTTTAGGGACGCCCTGTATTTTAAAATATACTTACTTAAAATTGAATCTACTACAATTTTAGCAGACGCGCGTTTTAACGGAATTAGCTCCAACCACTTGCTAAAATGGTTCACTATAACTAAAAGATATCGGCTTTTGTTTAATTTATTTCTAGGATAAGGTCCCAGTAAATTTATCCCTATTATTTGATTTGGGAACTCTGATTTAACACTATTTAAGAACCCGGCCGGGCAGAAATTAATATAATTATTTAATTGACATGTTGGGCACGATTGGACATACGCCCTAGTAAACGTTTGCAGTTCGGGAAAGAAAACTGCCTCGCGAACTCTTTGGACAGTATTTCTCAAGGACCGGTCCAAATGGCCAGAAATAGGCGAATCGTGCAATACCTATAATACATTAAATCTAATGCTAGCTGAGATAACCGGTCTAAACTCGTGGTTTTCATTAGTAGTTTTCGTATAAAACATCAAGTCCATCAACTATTTCGTAATTTGCTGCCCTATTTCTTATTGGCACAATATCTTGATGACTGAAATTCTCAGAGTCGGCTAAATAATTGTATATATTTTTGAACTCTGGAACTTTTCCGAGTTCGGCTGTTACTTTTTAACGAGAATCTAATACTTTGGATATCAGCATGGCTATTCTAACCGTATTTCCATTTTCATCCATATTAATTCTACTTAAAGAATCTGCCACAGCATTTTCCTTTCCCGGCGTGTGTTTAATTACTAGATTATATTCTTGTAACTTAAGTGCCCACCTTATTAATCTGGGTGATAAATTTTTTAGAGTAGAGTCTGCTGACCGCAGCGTAGTTGGTATATACAGTTACTGGAGAACTTCCAAAGTAAACACGGAATTTGTGCACTGCTGATAAAACTGCGAGAGTTTCCCTTTCCGTGGCCGAATAGTTTCTCTGGGTTTCATTCAACGTTCGACTAAAAAATGCCACGGTTGCCCACTTTGAGAAAGAACTGCCCCAATCGCAATATCTGAAGCGTCCGCTGAAATTTCTAGTCCTTTATCCCCCTCCGGGAATTTTAAGACGGGAGTTTGAATCAAGGCGTCTTTCAGTTTTTGAAATATCGAGTTGGCTTCTGCTGACCACGAAAACCTAGCTTTCTTCCTCTTCAATTTGAGCAGAGGCTCAGCTGTTTTGGCAAAGTCTTTAATGAAGGACCGGTAGTATGAACACATACATACCAAGAAACGATGATAACTTCTTCGCTGTTTTAGGAACATGATAATTTTTGATAGCTATAATCTTGGACTGATCCGTTCCAATGACATTCTGAGAAATTTTAAACTCTAAATAACGTAACTCTTTTGCGGCAAATTTACAGTTAGACGCATTTATTTTCAAACCAGCTTCGTTTAACAATAAAAACACTTTTCTTAAATCTTGTAGGTGTTGCTCTAAAGTATTACTTGCAATTATAATATCGTCCAAATAAATGAACGTTCTCTTACCAAGGACCGGTCTTAAGACAATGTCCATGCATCGTTGTTGCCGGCGCGCCGGATAAACAGAAAGGCATCTTAAGAAATGCGTACGTCCCAGACTTAGTTATGAAGGCGGTCTTAGGGACGTCTTCGAGTTTTACCCCAATCTGAAAATAACCACTCGTAAGATCTAATGTGGACATGTACTTTGTAGAGGTAACATTTCGGATTATCTCTTCGATTATCGGCAAAGGATATGCAGGATATTTTGTGACAGTATTGAGTTTGCGATAATCTATAGC
This sequence comes from Stegodyphus mimosarum, assembly GCA_000611955.2. Classification (NCBI taxonomy): domain Eukaryota; kingdom Metazoa; phylum Arthropoda; class Arachnida; order Araneae; family Eresidae; genus Stegodyphus; species Stegodyphus mimosarum. Next base: position 173,062 of record KK120994.1, on the reverse strand, counting down.
AAAACGCCATCGCTTCGGGTGCGTAATCGGATAATCATTATTTTTCTTGCATAAAACTACTGGGCTAGCATAACTGCTAGAAATAGGGGTAATTATTTTATTTTTCAACATTTATTTAATATGATATTCAATAACTCCTTCTTTCACCTTATCGTTACGGTATGGCTTTTGCCTTACTGGTTGAGCGTCCTCTGTTTGGAGTTTATGATTTGTGACCTGCGTGAAACCCGGTACATCGCTAAATAAATTTGAAAACTCACTTACCAGTGCCTGCAGCTTTTCTTTCTCTTCTGCCGGTAAGTGCTGTAAGTCCAGCTGCGGGGGCTTATCATTCCTTTTGTCCACTGGCTGCATCGATACCGTTACGTTGCCTCCCTGAAAAGCTATCTTCGCTTCTGCCAATCTAAAAAACTCCATACCCAGAATAGTACACGTTTGCAGGTTTCGCACAATATACAATAAAACTTTTACCTGCTCGTCGTTGATACGCACAAAAAGTGAAACTTTTCCTAGGCATCTACACTTCTCTCCTTGGGCCGCTATGACATTCGCGTCTCTCGCACTAAAAATTCGAGAACGGCGAACATGTTTCTTGGAACAGTTTTCAGAGATAATGCTGCTTTGCGCTCCTGTATCCAAAAGCCGTCGCCGGATGTTGTTAATTAAGACTTCAATCTTCGGTAAACTTAAAATTTTCACGACCACGGTGTTTAAACTAATTGTGGAAGGATTTTGCGAGACTTCGGACTTCTTCACCTTCCTTGAAGAAATCCATCTTAGTTTAAATCCTTCTTCTAATTCTGGCCACCTTCTGCATCTTTACCCATTTTTCGATTAAAATCTCGTCGTTCGCCGCTCGACTTAGGAGATCCATCTTTCTTCGGCCATTTCTTCGCCTTATTCCCGTAATTCTGTTGTTGCTTTTGCTGCGGTCTTGTCGTGTTCCATTGACTTCTTCACTCAAATTGGCGACGTCTTTCGTTGTCTGCCGTTCTTCGACTTTCAAATTGTACGGCGAGTTCGAATAATTTATCTAAAGTCGTTGGGTTTCTTAGCTCGATAAAATCTTGGACTTGGGGCAGTAGCCTAGGAAGTATAATTTGAATGATTTCTGGATCCGGGCGACTTCCATACAAAAGCCTGAAAACTTGGATTTTTCTCAAGATAAAATTTGACAAATCTTACCTTTTCTTGGTATCGAATAAAACGTTCCGCCTCAAGTCTGGCTCGATCTCGTACGACAGGAAATGCGTTCAATAAAGAATTTTTAAAATTTTCGTAAGTGTATGTGGGGCTTCTCGGTTCCCCTAAAAGATTCTTTCCAATACACTTGAACCAATTTAGCGCTTGGCCCTTCAAAGCGCTGGTGGCAAGAGTGACTTTCTGAAATTCGTGGACTGGATATAACATTAAATGTGCTTCCAATTTTTCCAGAAAATTAATTACGGCCGACTTGCCGTCAAAACTTGCCGCTGGCTTCATGGCTGCCCGCATGGTTGGTATAATGTAGCCAAATCCTTCTAGGGCAGGAGGTGATATCTCAGGATTCTGCACAGGTACTTCAGGTATCTCACTTCCTCTTCTTGTCTTTCAGGCCATCCTCTCATTTTTCTCCTTTGGGCGCCAGTGTCAGGACTGAGTGTTCTGCGCATACTTTTGGCGAACATATTCGTGAAGTAGTTAAAGTCCTGATCTTGAACAGGGAGCTGAATGCAGCTATGTTCTGTGGTAGAATACTGTGGATAAGTATTAGAATAACTGCACGTAAGAAGGATTTAAAATCCTCTTTTATTAAACCTAGCCACTTCCCCACTCGGAAGGGATAACAGAAAATAATGACCGCACTTGGGTCTAAACTGAACAGTCAAATAATTAAAATAAAGTGAGTAGAAATTAAGTAGTCGTTGCTCTCAAAGCTATAAACGTGAGGTTGGTCTCTATGCGAAACTATCAATGGTGCATAGCAAGATTTAGCTAATACTAACGCACTTAGTACTAACTAATACTAATTTAATACTAACGCTTCAGTAAGAATTAAAGTAACAGCGCTAAGGCTTAGAATTTAAATACTAGCAAGTCAGGCGAACGTCGAACAGAGCCGCAGTGATCTGAGACTAAAAGCTCTCTCACACCGAAAAGTTCCTTGCTAACCTTTTAAATACAAAACTTGGCTCCACCTCAAATTAGCATAAAGCTGAAACGCGTGCTCATTCTAAAGGGAAGTCGAAATAAGAGCTCACAGGAAAGAGAAATTAACATAAAACTTTGTTAGTTTAAACTAAAACCTTACATGTGTATCAGTAATATATATGTTAAATAATGTATATACGAATTAATGTAGAAATATATGTGTATTGGAAAATTAATTTGTACTGAGAGCAATCGGGACGATTGTCAAGTCAGAATGACCGAATGTAATCAACCGATAGATGGTATTTTAGAAAAGCCGCCGATAGAGGGCGCACGATGGTAGTCGAGAATCGGGAGTCGAGTGAATGCGAGCGAGGTAACGAAAATTCCTGAACTATAATGTAAATATATGTAAATATTTAGTGTAGCAATAAAAGAATTTATCGAAAAGGTAGACTCATCCAGAAGAAGGAAAGGTAATCACTACTTACCACTAACCATCCTGACAGATCAGATAATACTTATGAAAACATTATTCCAGACTTCGTTTTACATTTATAATATAAAACGTAGCCTGCCTGCCATCTCTGCTTCTTATTCTGTCGCAACGATAGCTTGCAATGCTCAGTGAGTGTGCTGGGGTCGCATGTGTTTCTGCGATAAATACGATGTCTATGTTGTAGTTAAATAGGAATTCCTGCAATTCCCCTATTTTTTATGCTAAGTTTTGCGTGTCTCAGCTGAGATTGTTCTCTTCGGCTTTTATAGCTTTTATCGGCCGCGGGCAACGGTTCTAGCAATTTCTGGAAAGCGAAAAAGAGTAGAATTATGCTTACAGCTAACATAGTAGTCAATTACGTTTATTCAAATTAAATATCAATTGCAGAGATAAACTTTTATTCAATGTTAAATGCACGTGCTCTTGTATTTTGACTTTTGCGTCGTTTTGTATTTCTGTTATTTGTCACGCGCTGCATTTCACGGGGTAATAAAACAATTTTAATTATAATTATACTAAAAATACTTAACTAAACACGAAATTCGTAACATTATTTAAGTACATGAACACTGTCAGTTATATAAAACAACGGTCGAACAGGATCAATTAGATGTTGGTATACGATAATAATATTTGGAGGATTAGCGAAATATGAAAGAGCTCTTCTATTTGCAGCATTATTATCTGTAGCAACACATATCACATGAAAACCTAAATTTTCTAAAACTTTCATAATTTTCATAATATATCCATGCAAATATTGCGCTGATAATGCTTTTACTGGAAAATACTTATATAATCCTTATATAAAGATCTAATACTCTGCAACATAAAAACTGAAGCAGAATTAGCAGCTTCCTACCAGTTATGTGCCATTCCTATTTAATTTCCAGCTTTGGAAACTAAGAATGGCTTAATATCAGTTTTATCAACCATTAAAGTGACATATTTACCGTTTTCGTCTAAAAAGAGGATTTTGCCCTTAGCATAATTCAGGAAATTTTCAAGATTTTGCTCCACTTTAGGATCAACATTATATTCAGAACACAATCTTCTCAATCTAGAAGGATGTGGCAAAGTAACATATGCACTATTTCTTAAAAAATTATAGTAGTGTGGAGAAATTGAAAACATCAAACTTCATAGTATTAACGGATTAGAACTATACCTATTATAATTTTTATGCAAAAGGAGTAATGACAGCTGCTTAAATAAAAACTGAATTACTTTCTTTTTATGTTCAGAAACATATTTTTCTAATTAATGCAGAATGCCTTGAGTTACGAATAATAAATTTTTAAAGCTGTTTTCTGTATGATGACTCTTAATTTCTGCAACATTTATAAACAATGAACAGAGATTATGCACATTACTGATTCTTAAAACGAATTCATGGTTACTAATTTTCTATGTGTGAGGGATTTCTATTATGAGGGATGTGTCTAAAATATGCTTTTACTTGCAGATCCTCGTGTATAACGACTGATGCAGAAATAAAAGAAACAGATTTCGTGCTTATCTGGAAAATAATATACTATTTTCTTTAATCAAAACTGTTAAATTTTCGGGTATCTTAACATTTTTAGACATGATGAAAGCTCACTCAGATTACAATAATAATATTTCTTTTCATATGATTGCTACTCTGCTATGTTTTTAGATATTGCTGCTTCAAGCTGCTCACTTTCCCTTCTCTCTTCTTTCTTCAGCGTCTCTTCATGAAATAATTTTGTTAAAGATAAATATTTGAGGAACAGCGTTTTCTTTCAATCGTACGTGTTTTAATGGAGCTTCAGTTTTTTTCCCCGTTTTTTCATCTCAGTATCCAGAAGTACGCTGAAAATCTTTCTCATGGAAATGTAATTCACATACCTAATTCCCGCAAGTATAAACATAGATCTAATAACTAACTTTCACCCTTTAACGGTTTCACCCGGAATATATCGCACTTTTATTCAGGTTCCTAAACGATTTGACCCGGATTATTGTCATTCTAAATATCTCCTTGGAAACGGGCTGTCCCGTGTTTTTGTTAGAATAAAAAGATACGTGAAGAAGGCCTAGCCCGTATTTTTGTCTCACTTTCACCCCCAAATGCCTAAGGGGACAAGCATCGCTCCAACCCTGACAACAATAGATAATGACCCTCAATAGCGCGGGGAGAGCCTCTTCCTGCGCTATTGACTCGATAACGACCTTACACTGGTTCTAAAGAAACAAGAATTTGGTACTAGTTTAGAAAGTTTACAGAAGAGGAATTAAGAATTTATTTTAGAAGTTGTTTAAGAAATTTTTAAAAAATAAAGATTTTTTATAGAATAAGCTTTTAACTCATCAAATTATTAATAAATTAAAAAAAGAAAACTAATTTAGATATTATTCTGCTATCGGAAGCGAATCAAGAATGTATGTATGCATGTCGTATGTATGTATATGTGTGCATATATGTATAAACAGATACATACATTCGTATATATATCGACACGCATACATGAACACATACATCCATATATACACGCATACATACATACAATTTTTAATCCGATCCCGAGAACAGAAGAATACCGTAATTTGTTATATATATTAATACGAATAAGACAGTAAATAATATTCTTTAAAAAATTCTGACAAATTTAAAAAATTCTTAAGAAATTTATATCATGAATAAAAAAAATGACGTCCTTGATATATTTTTGACATTGAGATTCGAATATTTGATTTCGTTACTTAAAGGCCTACACTTTTATGATTCGGGATATAAATTGCATATGATTATTGAAAGCAAGCTTAATCTCTTGTTCCCATTAAAATATACCAAATTTTTTTTTGCTTTTGGCTTATTAAGAAATTTATCGGTTTTGAATAAAATCTTATTTTGTAAAACTTTTTAAAAATGTTTATCATTTTAGTCTTAATAACATATTTTCAATGAAGTTTTTAAATTAAAAAATCATTTTTCAACAATGAATAATTATTTTTCTTTACTTCAAATAAATGTCTCAAAATAATTTTCATATGAATCGAAAACATTTTCTGACTTTCAATAATTCGCCCAGAAATCAGAAGTTACGTTAAAAACTTCACACTAATTTTATTTAAGAGAATATTTTATGTTGGTGCAAACATTAAAGTTTTGATAAATTTGTAGTCTGTTTTGAAAATGATTCGTGATATGCAAAAATTCGTGTCAACATTAAATTTTAAAAAATGTAAATGGAATTTTATAAAATTCGTTTTAACATATTGTATAATCATCCGCAATCAACATATTTACAAAATTTCAACTCAGTAGCTTATCATCAAAGTAGTTTAAAAATCTTTGACGATCTCCTGTTCATAGAGACAAATACCACGAGTGAAGTATATATGTATTACTTCTATGCATACATATTATTCTGTTTGAAAGAGGTCATCAGAACAATTTTCGCATATTTTGAATTACTTATCTTATACACGCCTATGAGATTTGCTGTCATTTTGTAAAAATTATCTTATTTAAAACATTTTTTGCCTCTGCCACACTTAATGCTCTTATCAGCATTCTAATGAATGGAAGGTTAAGAAAAACCAAGCATTGAGTAGGTACTCACAAATTTAACTTAATAAATGCTATAAAAATTCAACTCTTCATATTTGAGTAGAATTTTTTATCGCCTGGTGGTAAGGAATTTTAGTTAGATTGCTTTCTTAATCGGTAAAGTTTTATTCCAATTTTAGGTTGTTTAACGTTGAGTTGTTATTCCCCTACCGCCAACCTCTCGAGAGGTTTCCCGCACATTTGGAGTGCCTTCATTCCGCACTGACACATCCATGCCTTCTCTGGGATTCAAGCCTGGACCCTTCGACACGGCAGTAAGCGACGCTAACCATTGTACCAGTTGGGCGGCAACTTACAGTTGTTCATGAGTTCATTAAAATGTTTTGCTGCTTAAAATGTTAAATGCTTAAAAATATTCGCTGTTTCATGCAATTTCTTAGTTGCATGTTTTTACTTTAATATATCCTTAAAAAGACAGAATTATAACTGTCACCCGTGTCGAGCTAGCTGTGTTCAGTGATTTCAAATGTTCTGTTAGTGGGGATCCGGAGTCTTGTTTAAAATCTTGTTCTGAAATCTTATATACTGATTTAGTGTGATAGATGTCGCAGTATGAGGGTTGGGGTTATTTGAATACAACAAAGCATACGAGAGCTGAAGTCCTTTGTGGAGCCCCTTTTGTGGGAAAAGGGGTCATGTTACACATAAAGAAAATCTCAAAAATCAAACAGGTAGGAATTGTCCGTTTGTTTGGGTTCGAACCTGCGTCAAACTGCCAGTATTCAACGGCCTTAACCATTTAATCACTGTGAGGCCATAAAGGAAAAATGAATATTACCGCAACGTTCTGTATGCTATTTTCTATCCTGGCTTATGGTCATACACAGGCATTCACACACCTGCAACGCTACAACTAACTACAAATCACGGGAACTAAGCTTAACATGCTTCAAGCTAATCGTCGGTATACAGCGGCACTTGGAACTTGATATCTAACTACTAAGTAAAAAAATATTTTATTTCTGAAATAATCTTGAACGCAAAATTAAGGTTTTTTATGCTAATGATTTATACAGCTATGCATCAGTCTTATCACTTCATTTCTTTCAAACAACACTTTGCATTGAAACAAAGAAACGAACTTAAAATAAACTAAATGATAGTTAAATTTGGTTTTGCACCGATTCCTAATCGCTAGGATTCTTGATGCGTCCATATATTAAAAATACACACTGCCCTATGTGTAGTGTGAATATAAGCCCTTTTTCCTTAGGAATTCCTCCACGGAAATATCTCTTTCGTTAGGGCATTGACCTCGCGCGCTATAACTCCAAACATGTATCTGCAGGATTTTATTCGTGGATTACCAGAAATAATTCGGAATATGACATTATTCGTGACAGGGAAATGCTAGCCAAGATACTACGCAGAGCTCGATACAACTCAGAGCAGAACGAAGAGCACCAGTAGTAAAATAAGATAAAGCCTAACTCACATGTTCAAGGAATTTCTTAGCTGCACTTCTACGATTTCAATTAATCTGAACACATGACAATTCAGTAGCATTTAATCAGCGCACTATAGACAATTTAATAATGATGAATTCAATGAAAAGTATTCCAGTATAGTAGAAAATAAATAAACATTCAGCTTGTCCGGATATCGGTGCTATTCCACATATTGTGTAGTGCACTTTCATTCTTAGATTTTATGGAATATGGAATTAGAAACCGAATTTATATGCAAATGGATATTAACTTTATGAGTACATTTCAAATATATAAGTTAATATTATTATTCGTGTTTGTACATATATATGTGTATATTGTTACTGAACTGCGTTAGTGCCTTTTTTAAAAATTTATCTTGCACTCTAAAAATTGTATTAGTATACTTCATTTTCCAAAATTAATATTTACAAATACCATCTGAATTGCCAATCCACATCTATTTAAGGTTTGGCAGCTAGTAGATATACTCCGTAGAGATAGCTGAAAATCATATGTGGGTTCATACCCGTGATCAGGAGGTAGCTCAACGGCACACTACTTATACTACTACTACTGCAGAAGTTGGAACACAGCGTTTATTAGTGCTAAATGTAATTTGTAGTAATATTAAAATATTTAGTAATGCAGGAAAATTTATCTCTGGGAAATAAACAATGATTCATCTCTATGTCTATATATTCATACTATGTTTTCTCTCAGATTTATGGAATGAAGAAGGAATTTATCAATATTTGGAAACCTGAATAAAGTACTTCAATGTTTGAGACTTACGAACTACTTTAGTATTCTAAACTGTTAATTGCCATAAAGACCAACAGGAATAGCACTTTTGCTAGATTTCAAAGGGAATTGCAAAACGTAGGTCTTTTAGAAAAAAGATAAAAAACATGGAGATATTTTAGGATTTGAATAGCATTCGCGTATTAATTTCAGAAACTAATTTGCTGTATCAGCTTTAGATTAACTATTTTCTGTAAAACTTCTGAAACATTTCTCGAAATTAATTCCGTTTGGATTTGCAAACTATTTTATGCTAAAATTAAAGCTTCCCAGATGGTATTTTACCCACTGGGGATTGAGGCTTCTAGGAGCCTGCCGATTCCTTTCGTCCTTTGCAGGCATCCACCTCTAATCTTTCACTGATATGACCAACCTCCGGGCGACAAAATTCGTCTTTAACGTAAATTGCTTAGTAACGAGAGATAGCTTTGAATGGGGGAGAGAGTAAGTTACTTTCCTTTTCTTACCCTTTTTTTTCAAACATCCTGTCATTCTGTTTTTGTCAAAATCCAAACGTTAAAAAGATGCATTCACTGAGCTATTAAATTTTTTGAGTAATAAAATTATGAAAAGTGTCGTATATGTTTATCACTTTTTATAATTTTACTGCTCTTATATATATATGTAAGAAAAAAAAATACGATGGCTTTGCTCTTTGCGAACTAGCAACCTTTAATTAATTTTCTGCAATTCAGGATCTTCCCCTAGACCAGTACCTTCTGGAACATTCGCGCCTATTACATAACCTCCTCATATAAATGCTGCGTCATAAGTTTTCCTATACAGATGCCTTCTCGCCTTCATCCTGTTAACGTCTTCGCTATGCTCCTCTTTCTGTGCTAGAACGTTATAACGTATTAAATCAGTCGTATCTAAGTAGTTCAATTACCGAATAATCTGCTCTGAATTAAAATAAAGATATGTTGTGATGTGTTGTTAAAAGTGAAAGTCGTGAGTTGTATTTTTCTCCATGGTTCAATCATCCCAGCTTCGTCAAACATCTGCCAAAACGTGTAATGGAATAGCCTCACCACTCACCCACGATGTGTTAAAATAACTGAAATATTATATATATATATATATATAGTAAGACAATTAAAAAAATAGCTGCAAAAGTTTGAAGGAATTCAAATTATAATGCAAATATTCCATTTAATTCGAAAAAAAAAGGGAATTCTTCGTTATCCTTTCTGTATTTTTAAGTTTATTCGATTACAAGGAATAAATAAATAGAATAAAAATAAAATAAGAAAGTAAAAGAAAAATTAGTAATTAATAAATTAGAGAAAGTATTAAAGCAAAATTTAAATGTAACAATACTTTTTCACGCTAATTCCTAAGCTTAAGAAAGTAGACTGATATATGCATATTATTTCATCTGTCATCACGATTTTTCGGAGCACGGTATATAAAAAATAAGTTAAATTCTTCTATGTGATTTGAACTTTTGATTGCCGGTTGCAACTACCAGTATTACTAGAGCACGCAAGGAGGAATTTTATAATTCGCTATCATTAAAATGTGTATTGGATGGATAATTCTAAACTTTCAATAACTTATAAGCCATGTTACTACCAAATTAAATTATTTTGTTTATATTTTATAAGAAACAAAGATATATTTAGAAGAATGCCAGATTTAATCTTTTCAATTGTGCATAATTTTATACGCTGATAAGTAGAAATTCTTTATGAATAATTTTTTTTTACATTTCTAATGAGATAAATAAATAAAATATAAATATATGAAAGTAATTGGTAGTATCATTCTTATTTTAGTATATATTGTAGAGACATTAGGTATTTGGAAGCAGGAGGTATGAAAAATGAGCAACGCCTTCACCGGGAATCGAACCATGGGCCTCTCGGTTACGCCTCCATCGTGCTGACCACTACACTACGAACGCATACGAAAAAGGCGGGAGAAATACCTTATATACTCCCCCTTTTAAAGGGCGACTGGGGATTAAGGGCCCAAATCGCGGTGGTGGAGAATCATCATCCACCACCTTTTTAGTTCGGGCGCCACTTGTAGAGCCATTAGGATTTTTTTGGAAGCAGAAGAATGGAAAATGAACAAAGCCTTCGTCGGAAATCGAACCACGGACCTCTCCTTTACTCGTCGAGCGTACTGATCACTACACTACGAAGGCATGCGAAGAAGGCCGGAAAAATACCTCATAATATATATGAAGTAAGTGAATGGAAACTGTAATAAGGGAAATTATTTCGAGTTACGATTTTAATTTTAAAGCAAAAACGGAAACAACTATGTGAAAACAGATAGCTTATCTGTCGAAAATAAATTTCCCTTGTTAGAAACATTGCATTGCCGACAAATGTTTACATGACATTAAATCTGCAATATTCAGGAATACTTGACTATTAGATTAATATGGGTATCGCATATTTCCATTAAATCTATTCTTACAATTCCCAATTTAAGTTACACGTGCTTTTAGAGAAACAGCCAATTAATTATACTGTGTTAAAGATTACTATATATAGAAGAATAGAGGGAAAAGTATTTTACATCAGTTATATTTGAAATTGCTAAAATTATCTGTATCAAAGGAAGCATATAGGGAACAAGTGCCTTATTTTTTAAACTCAAAACGCAATTTTCAAATACACAGTTTTCGCTTGATTCAAACTGAAAAAGAAACAATCATATTATAAGAATACCTTGTCAGAAATAAAGTAAAATTAAATAATTTGAAATCGGTGTTAAACCCATACTTAAATAAATTTAAACTGCAATAATCTAACGATAAGAGTAGCAAATAAACTCTTTTTGGAATTTTGTTCCGACAAAGGCATATAAACGGTAAAAAATACGTGGGAATGTGTGTTGTGTGTGATTTATCTCACATATCTGATAGTAACATCAGAACAAACCCTGAAAAATTCCTCATGGCAAGGAGTGCAATTTTGCTCCTGTTCTTGGCAAGAGCCTTGACCACCATACAGGTGACAGTACGACTTCGCTCAGTTGCACCCTCAATTTTCATGGAGAGCACCCCTGAGAGACGGATCCGAGGGTCTCCCACTTCTCTTCTCAAACCACTAACCTCTCGAAAGGACTTTCGTATAACTGCCTATTAAGAAGCGCCCCCGTTGCGCATGGAAACTATACATATACAAACAGACAAGCCTTCTCCGAGATTCGAGCCCGAACCCATCCGTACCGCAATAGGTTTTTCTAACTGCTATACCGTCTAGGCCGCTTAAGTGAGAGTGTTTGTCAGTACATCAAAAGATTCAAGAATAAATGCTGTTAAGAAGTCAGTGCTCACACAATCTCAATTGAGATCATACATACTTGAAAACTTGCATATGATATATTACAGACTTGTAATAAATTACGCAAAGCATAGAAAATTTATTTGAATTGAGTTGGATAAAAGTTACCTTACCTAAAGGAAAATTCTTACCGTTTCATGAATAATTCATTTTTCTAATGCAGCTCTTTGAAAGTATACGAATTTGAGAGTACCTTTCCTCGTACGGAACATAAAGCAGGGGAAATTGTAAATGAAAACTGACGTAAAGAATTTTATTTTAAATTGACTATTCATATTATCATTCTTACATTCTATATCATTTGAGTACATTAATTTCAATTGTTCCTTGAGATAATATAATGCTCTAATATAATTTGTAGGTGGAAGTTTCGTAATTTCAAAGTGAATCACGTACGAGCAGGAATATTATGTAAAAAGAAATTTAAAAAAATATTTGTAAGTTTTACAAAATCTATAAATATAAAATAGTAATAAAAAAATCTGAAAGATTTCAGATTTTAAATTACGTCCAAAGGCGCGTTTTTTTAATGTTTCGTGTGCTACCTTTTTTTTATTAAATATCATGTACTACGTACTCAAACCATAAAATTCAGTTCAAAATCAATATCGCAAAATCATTTTAAAATGAACATATCTTTAGAATTTCCGTAAGTCTCGTGCGCTGGAGATAAAAATGTTTTTTTTTCGTACAGTGTTGCCATTGCTCGCTTTGAAATCATTTAGTTTGTTAATCAGAAATTCGTTGAAATGTTACAAAACATAAAATCGATAATAAAGCAAATTTCAAATTCAAAATTAGGGCTTCCAGATGCCCATATTCGCAGTAGGATTGCGTCATTCAAAATTCGATGGCTCTAGGTTTTATCAGAATGGGAGAAACATGCATACATTTATGCAGATTTTTCATTTTTTAAAATTTAATGCAGAGTGATAACATTTAGTGGCAACAATTTGAAAAGTGAAACGGCCATTCAGAGTGAATCGACTCAAAATCGCGAAACGAAAGTAATAGTCTTTCGGGACTAAATCCCTTTGGACTAAAAATTTGAAAAGTTACAATTCATTTAACTAAAACTATGAGAATTAACCCTTTAACTGCTTAAGACGTCTTTAAACGTTTTCAGAGATCGCTCTAAAAATGCTTATGACGCGTATACACGGAACTGAAATTTCCCGAGAAATGATTAAGACGTGTATACACGGAGGCAAGGTGTTTCGATAAATGCTTAAGACGTGTTGAGACGCTACGCGAGGTCTTCTTTCCCCCTGCGTTTCCGCAGGCGGCTGTCATTTGCACAATGCTCTTAATAGGGTGTGAAATTTGTTTGAATAGCGCACTTTACGGAAGAGCCCTCTGAGTGAAGACTTACTGTCGGACAGCAAGTGTATATTATTCTGCAAGCTTTTTGAATGATGACAAATCGTTTTACAACCGTGTGCCTTCTGGTACATTGTAGTAATGAAAGCCCAATCCTCAGTCGCTGATTACATCCCCAAATCTTTAGTAAAAATGGGAAAAATTCAGAAATGTAATGAAAAATGCATTATTAATAAATCATATAATATATAATTGACTATTTGATCTTCGTATTAAAAGTTGGTTAAAGTTTCTGATTTCTCAACAACAAGAAAAAGATATATAGTGTCAAAATTAACTTTTTGTTTGCCTTCGTATTTCAAGTGGAGTATTTAATGGTATTTTCTTTCTACTTTACGAAATGACAAAGCTGTTTTTATCATGCCTGAGTTTTGGAATTTGTAATTCTGACTGACTATTTACTATAAACGCGAACTTACATGTGAAAAATTCTTCAAGGTAGAAATTAAAATATTCAACTCAAGAAATTATATTAAATCGAGTAAATAAATATGCCGAAAAAAATTATGGAGATCAATAGCTTTGTTCAGATAATTTATTAAAATTTGGAATGCAACCGAAATTTTAAAATCTGCATGGTGGGAAATTCTCCGCCGTGTCTTGGAACTCTTTTAGAAAGAAATCTGTATGTCTTTTATTCTTGTATTTAATGGAATATAAGAGAATTGAAAAAATAAGTGCGTGGAAGTGTTAGATATTTTGTGCACAAAATATTACGGTTGAAAAGATGTTTTATTATCAGAAAACAAATTATTTTCTCTCCAAATATGAGTGCTGATAGCGATAAATTGAATGAAAGTTTTTCTTTATATTGAGAACTTAATTAATACATTAATTCGTTATTACCTAATAACTGCATCTACGCAATTATTTTGCAAAGTCTTTTGATAGAAATGCTAATAAACGCCACCAGCGGTTGAGTGGCTAATTCGCTTAACACTGGTAGTTTGAGCTGGATTCTAATTCCAGAGAAGGGGCCGGATGATAACTGTTTTCATGGTTTTTCCTCAAGTGTAACGTGAATAAGAGTCAGTTTCCTTTACGAAATCCTTCGCGAAGGCATGCTTATAAGGCATTTTCTTCCTCCTTTCTGCATGCCTTTGTGGTGTAACTGTAGCACACTCGGCGCGTTTTCGAGAGGTCCAGGTTTGAGCACCGGCGAGGGCATTGCTCAGTTTTCACGTCTCTTGTCTCAAAAATCCTAATGACTCTACAGTGGCGCCCGAACTAAAAGGTTGTGGATGATGATTCTTTACCACCAGAATTTGGCGACTGGGTCCCCTAATCCCTAGTGGCCCTCTGAAAGAGGGAATATATAAAGTATTTTCTAGCTCTTTTCTGCATGCCTTCGTGGTTTCACGGTAGCACACTCTGCGCGTATTCGATAGGTTCAATTTTGAGTCCCGGCTAGGGTATTGTTCCTTTTTCACGTTTCCTGTCTCAAAAATCCTAATAACTCTACGTACTTACTCTTGGATGGTAGTCTTGTATACGTCGAAATAATTAAAGCGGAGCTATGAGAAGGATTTTAGTTAATGTATGCACTTAACTGCTTTTATTAAGAAGAAAATCACTCCCAAACCATTCGAGTAATCTTCCATGTTTATGCAAATTTTTTTTTTTTTTATATATTTTACTATCATAGAAATTTCTCGTATTAGCGGGATAAAAAGACATTGAATACTGTATAAAGTAAACCCTGTTTTCTCAGTTATTTGGGAAAGACGGACCATTTTTCAATGGATGAAGAAGTAATTAATTTATAGTCATCATATAGATGAATGTTGAATGACGCCCGAAAATTTTCACAGTGAGCTAAACATAACTGAATTAATAATGAAAAACTTTACCTAACAGCAAAGACATATAAGCAAGTATTTACGCAGAATGCACGATTAAGAATAAAAAATGCAAGTAAAGTGACGATTCTAAAATTAATTTTCCAGAAATAAAGGAAAGTGGTACAATTCCCAAAGCAACTCATCTGTGAATGAATGGATACAACCACTGGGCACTAGTAATTTAGTCCGGATCGAATTTCGAGATTGACTGCATGGCATTTTCATTGTTTTTTCTCGTGTACAGCATGAAAAAGTTTAAATCCTTGAAATCCTTCATAAAATCATTTCTTTCTTCAGGCAAATATCTATCACCTTCTTTGCCACAATCAGTTAAAACTAAGAATTTAGCTAGCATATATTTTGCTTGCAAATTATTTGTTCACGTTTGTTATAGTACTTCAAAGGAGATGCACTTTTTAACTTAACGATTAAAATCCTGTATTAGAAAAACAGAATTTTTAGACATTAATGTGCTTCAAAATATTGATGGATGAGCAAAGAATTTAAAAGCTGATGAGAGTTGCCACTCCGTGAAATGTAAGATCTTTCATTTATCTTCCATGCACACGCAGGAAGAGCAGCTTCTTAGAGCGTTGTCATTGAGTAAAAGCATCAGCTCTTTAATTATTTTTTAAAATTTAATCAATTTACTATTGGAGCGATTTAAAGTTAATAAAAGCCCTTCTTACAATATAAATCTTCATTTAACTTTTCCGACAATGTCGGTATAAATTAAAATTATACATTGCTCATAACTTTTACAGTTTCGTTGTAATTTATAAAAGATAGGTGTTGTCACTGCATGAAGTAATAGATATTTAATTGGTACGCGGTTCTCGGTGCGAGGAAAAAAAAGTCAGGACCGGATTCAGAAATATTAGTATGTATGCATGTATGTATCGATATGTTCGTGTATGTATGCATATATGTACGTACGAATGTATGTATGTGTATACATGTACACAGATACTCACATACGTACATTTCTGAATCCGATCCCGAGAACAGAATAGTACCATTTAATTTACCTACTAGGTGATATTTTGCATGTTCTGTGTTCATAGTTCTCTTTCATCAAATTCTTATTTTTTTATACTTTAAATTTGCGAGATTGTATTTTAAAGTAAAAATGAAACTTATTGTGAGAAAAATATGTCAGGTTATAGAATAAATGTATTGACATGTTCATTTTTTATATCTATTATCGTACAAATATATGTTTAAATATCAGAAAATAATTATTGAAATGAAAAAATTATTGCACTTATTATGCGGTTATTATTATTACTACCAGAGAATAAAATTTTTTCTTCCTTTATTGATAATCACGACTGAATTTTATGAGCACTCCTAAGCTAAACCAGAATTTCCCGCTTTCCTTTTACCTGGAATAGATTGACATCTTAAGTCCTTCAAGAAGCTGCTTTATAGTATACAATACATTCCAGGTATTTCCATCACGTTTTGGGCGACTCTAATCGTTCTAAACCATTAAAATGGCTTCTGGGGTGTCTTACCTTTTGTTAACATCACGGATTCGTTTCCGGGGAAGACTCCTTTGAAGGACGAAGGGGAGGGGAAAAAGGGAGATTTTTTTGAATGCGAAAGTATTATTTTAGTGAACTGCTTGAATGTACAATATTTCTAGTTCTGTTTCTCCTACTTCCCTCACACCATGCCTACGGAACTAAAATTGACGTATTTGAATAAAAAGAAATTCAGTAGCTTATGAAGCAATTAAGTGCGGAAATTTACAACGATGTCAATTCAAAATGTCAGTTAGTTACAAATATAAAAAATATAATAGTACACGTTTAGCGAACGAACTTTGAAATGGGAAACGAGACTATTTTTTCATTTGTTAGACTTATCAGTTTTTAATTGCCTTTCTGCTTTTTAAGCAAAATTATCGAAAAAACATAATGCACAAAAAAGAATCATGTTACTTTAATTGAGGAGATATTATAAAGAACCAAAAAAAAATACTGAATACCAGAATTTCGCTATAAAAGCCATAAAAAAAAAGCCACGAATGGATTAGATATATTTCCTTAAATTCAGTGTAGATTTCTGGATTGTCCAGTATTTTCCATTAATTCAGACAGTAAAAATGCCATCAGATAATGACTGATGTTAAGGATCTACATTTTTTGTACTACTACTACTAAAAAAATTAATATTCTATCAATAATTAAAAATAGGGGAAAACGCATATTTACAGCACTATTCTCACTGCTTTCAGACCATTCGCCCCTCTCATGACCTTCGCCTAATGGCCCGGTCAAGCAGGAGTGTAAATGGGTAATCACTCATTCACGGTGTATGAAATAAGAATAACGGCAGTGTGTACGACACAATATACATATAGCGACAGACTAGCTCTCTTCTTTAGCCCTGAAAACAAACAATGTCCAAAGCCAATGGAGGGCAGTCGCTTTCCCTCCCTCTTAAAAGCTATAATTACTCACTACAAGATCCTTCCATCACCCACTACTATACAGAGAGAAGCATTTCCAGATAGAGTACCGATTTCCAAATATTAACATTTCGACATCTATAAACGTTGAAATATAATATGTTTTCATAAGATAAACAATAGCTATTCTCCCGTGTCATAGATAATCTTTTACAAGTGATATACTGATGATGGTTGATTACAAATCTGTTACAAACTTTCATCTTTTACAAGTTAACATTTAACAGAAAGGAAATAACCATTTGCAGTTTTCGAAAGCTAATTGTACTTTTCCTCGTGACGGGCTTCGAATTTTAAAAAGTAAACTATAAAAAAAAAATGTCATACTCGTGGCTTTTACAAAATGTTTTCATTCAAAACAAAAATGCTTACCCATATAAGTAATCATATTCGTAAAAGAGTTTCAGTTTATTCACATAATTCTAAAAACATTAAAATTCGTAACAGTTTTAAAATGTTAAGCAGATATATTTTGGAGCTGTGGCTTTCATTGAAAGGATAATGCAAAGTAAATCAGGCCCAGTAAACCATTTTTAACAGCATAGCTTCTATAAATGATCAGCAAAGATTTTAGGAGAAGTTGTACGAAAACATTTATGCTTACGAAAGAATAAGATCGAAAAGTAAATGTAATGTACCTATTTTAAATTTCTTTTTTTTTTCTCATTACAGTTTCAAATACTATGAAATAAAGAAAAATAGATATTGTAAGACAGAAAATAGTAATTATCTGTTGAAAAAAAAATGCACTTAATGTAAAAAAAATGAATAAGTGACTTTCAAAATTATGTCATGAGAATCATGTTTAGCATTTTATATAAAGCTATAAAATTTGAC
>KK120994.1:67277-146084 GCA_000611955.2 Stegodyphus mimosarum | reverse complement strand
TAATAAAATCCAACAACAAATATATTTTACCGCAATCATCTCTCTAAGATGACCACCTGTGAAGGTGACCAGTATTTCTCAAATAATTTTTAAAAAAATTGTCAATGTGAAAATTCTAGTTTCACAATTTCAAGAAGAGTTAATGCTAAAAACTATTTAAATTTATAATACCGTAGAAATATTTCAGTTCTCTTAAGTAAAAATAATATCTGATATTATCCACTCTTGAGAGTAAATTTTTGGTGTTTTTGAATAAAATTAAAAGTTAGATGGAAAATTTAAATTTTAAAAGTTTCCTATCTGTTTCTGCATTTTTTCTGAGTGGGGAATGATGTGAACAGAATATTTTCAAAATATTAGAAAAATATGTTACTGTTTATACAGTATTAAAAGAAGTATGTTGATTAAGGCTTATGATAAGTTTGGCTTGTTTTATGTGATTACGCCAAAGCCTCAGGGGCTATCTGCCTAAGGTGAAGAATACCTTTGGGGAAAACCTTCTAAACGAAACTGGCATGTTACTCATGAAAAAACCACAAAAACGCCTATGCAGCCACCCCGTTTGTGGGTTGAACCTCGGACTGAACTACCACTGTTCAGCGACTTTACTGCTCGGCTGCTGGTGGACTCTACTTTTAATATATATATTGCTGCAAAGTTTTATCATTACCCTTATATTTCATTTTAGATGCATACACAAATGTAGGCTCACTAGCAGCTGAGCGGTAAAGTTGCTGAACATTGGTAGTTTGGTCCGAGGTTTGAATCACGCGAATGGGCTGGCTGAATGGGCATTTTTGTGGATTTACTCATGTGTAATGTGTATACAAGCCAGTCTCCCTTAGAAAGTCCTCCTCGGAGGCATCCCTTCCCTTAGGCAGATAGACCTTGAGGCTTTGCCATACTCACATAAACAAAACCAAGCATACACAGGTATACAAAAGAATCACAATTAGAAATTTTGCAATCAATAAATTAAGATTTTTACATAGTGCATTAATAATAAATGCGTAAGGCATTAAAATATAATTCATTTTAAAACTTATGGTATAAAAATATACTTGTTGCAAAATTTTATTCAGAGATACAGATAAGTTAATTTTATAATGATTCACTTTCTTGTACTAACAAAGAATTTTTATAATATCAAAGAATTGTTGCTTGGAATTTTGGTGCCCACTTTTGAAATCAAAGATAAGAGCCTTTAGGTAATTTATAATTCGTACTTTTTTTCCATTTTACATGATATTTTGTGGGAATTTTCAAGCAATAATGGTACATTTTAAATGAGTTTATTGCGTAACTTTTTGTTCAATATTTTAATTTATTTTTTACTTCTAAAAGCCAGATACAGTTTGCATTTGCGAGCCATGCTGAATTTATAAGGTAGTTTATCGATTATTATTCTCGTAAAATAATTGTCTTTTAATGATGAATTTTGTTTTCCAAAATGATTATTCACTACTTGCAGCATTAACACCTAGAATCAAAAACACTTTGGAAGGAATTGATGAATTAAATTTCTTTAATTAATATATAACGTTAATTGGATAATGTCATAAATTTTACCCTTATGATTTTGTTTATTTTACCTTTGCTGTAGAGACTTCAGTACATACATGTCTTTTCTATTACCACCATTCAGTAGATTTTTGAAAACGTAACAGAATGGAAAAATACACTTGCATTGTTTTATTATATTTTATTCTACAAATGGTGTCCGAAATAAAGAAACAAGTGAAATAGCTGCCTGAGACTATATGTGATTAATTAATAAAATGTAAATATGTATCTTCTGTGACAAACTCAAATGTATTTTGAATTTCCACAAAGGGCATGCTGCTTAATGCCAGATTTTTCCAAGAACTGTATTAATGTGTGAATGTTATATATATTTTAAAATTGGCTGCATTTTTTTAATATTTTAACATTGTTAAATGTTGTATAGCATAAAAAATAATGAAATACACATGATAAAAGTTTAAAATTCACTATTTTTGAGGATTGAAGTGAAAATTTTTTTATAAAATTAAAAAATTAGTTGAGATTGTTAGAACTTAAAATTTTCTCTGATCAAATTAAATTTTTGGAAAGTGAGTCTTGAAGGAAAAAATATCTTTTCGTTTAGAAATGTCACATATTCAACTTCTATTAAAAATCAGGCAGATTGCATTTTTGCTTGGATGTATTATAATTTCACTATACATTTACTTGATTTCGTATTTTTTACTGCTCATTATGTTCTTTTAGAAAAGTTCTTTTACTATTGTGTTTGCTGATTTGATTATAACAATCTGAGGAATCACTATTTGATTTCTGTAGTATTCATATGTGCATTTGAACTGCATTTTTTATAATTTCGAATGATAGGAAATAACCGTGAATAACTTTGCTTACTTTTTTCATCATTTATACAGATTTAGCAGTTTTGTATACTACCTGCTTGTGATATCAGCAGACTGTTCAAAACCTCTCAAGTGGCAGCCTTTTATTTTTTGAAGGAATTGTTATAATTTATTAGTTGATTTAAAATTTCTGTACTTTTATTACTCATTAGTTACATAAAGCGAAACAGAATTTTGCTTTTTCAAGCATTTCATGTTATATTATACAAAAGATACTACAGTTTCACTAAAATTATTTAAACATGTACAAAATTCATAATGCTGTTTTTACTGTGATACCTGTGTGTGATTATTTCTCATCTGCAATAACTCTTATATCATCAAAATTTCCAAAAAATTTTTATCTGTATTAATGCTTTCTGCATTCATATAAAGAGTTGATTAGATTTTGGTAAAATTGGGCAACCGAAAGTGGTACTTTACTGAAAACCAGGCTTGTTTACGCCAGTGGGATTTTGAGCTCAAGAAATGCATAAGTACTTATGTATCTCCGCTCAAGGGGGAAAAAGGGGCGCTCACTATTTTTATCTCCTGTCAACCTATATATACATAGGTAAGAGAAGTAATGATTTCAGTACAAAAATTCAATTGTGAGTTTTCAGTGATTAAGCAAGTTGATTAGCGTTTGGGTAAACTTGTGCAACCGAAAGTGGTATATTGTATGAAGCTCATGACAATTTTTAGTGGACTCCCAGTGGTGTTAATTTCTTTGAAGCTATAACAATTTTCAAATGAAAAAGTATACAAAATTATAATCCAAACTTTTCAGTTTTAGTATTTAAGACTTTTATATCAGTGGGAACAACATATTAGATTTTGGCTAAAATTGATAAACTGAAAGTGTTCCTTTTCTTGAAGCTCTGAACAGACTTTCTTAAAAGAGAGATATGAGATAATCCAAAACTTCTCAAATCTGGTTTTTAAAATAAGTATGTAATTGAGAACAACATATTGTATTTGTAATCATTAAATGTATTTTTGGAATTGCACTAAATGCGACTGGAATAAGCTTATTTTGAAACAGTTAAATGCATTAGCCTCAGTTTTCAATTTTGTGTGAGTAACTTTTCAAATAAAAGGGTTCTACCAGTAAATGTTATTGCTGTGTATTAAAGAAGTAGTATAGCATATATAAATAATATGGTGAATATAAAAAATGTATGGCAATAGTTAATCTATTTTTCAATGCTGTTGTCATTATGAGGAACAGAGATTAGTTACTTGGTCTTGAATGTGAAAAACAGAGAGAGTTTTTGATAATACAGACTTGTTTTTTTTTTTCCCTGCCAAAAGTTAACTGATGGTTTTTTAGAAGTTGAACATCGGTTTGAATATTAGCTTCATGACTGTCAATGTTCTGGTCTAATTCTAATAATCCTTTACCATAAAAACTTTTATTATAACATTTGAATAAAATCATATAATGACAGTTTTATCTTTTGGACTGAATTTGCGATGAATGATCCGTTTTGAGTTTATTGACTTCTGATTTTTTTTTGGAAGATCTCATATAATTTCATGATGCATTCTAATGCTGGCAGCCTAATAAATGTTGCCATTTCAAGAGACATAAAATCTTAAAACTTTCACATGGCTTTGCAAATAGCCAGCTCTGTGTGTTGCCATTCATTGTTGCAACACTGTGAGAGGATCTATAATTTGTTTGTCACATTTTAACTGTAAGTACTCAGGAAGCTGAACAATTTAAGAGTCAATAAATATACCTCTTAATTATTTCTGTTAAATTTTTAATAATATATCTAATTTATATAATTTGTATATCTGATTAGTAATTTTTATGAATGTGTGTACTTTTATATTTAATCAATAATAGATGTTCCGGATGCTATATGTTATGTACCTCTAAGCAGAACAATATTTGATCTAAGGATTCAAAAGGTGTTTAGTCATGAGTCTTTTTTATGGAAAGCTGTACATTTACATACATGGTCTGAAATGATAGTATGTTTTTTCATCTTTGTTGCAGTGTTGAGAAAATGTTTCATTTAAAAAACTGAAAATTAAATTAATTATATATTTTCAAATATAGCATGTCAGAGCAAGATTTCAAGAATCCTTTTGCTGCTTTGTTTCCATGTGCTGATGAAGGAGACACTTTTAAGACTGCAGTAATTCCTTCAGAAATTATTGACAGACCTAGCAAAAGTGGTGCATGTAGCTCTCAAGAAACTTCAGGTACTGAAATGCAGACATCTGATACTATTGTGCCGCAAATTGAAGAAAGGGAAAAACATCTTTTAAGTCATTTTTATGAAGATGTATTTAGGCTAACGCTTTCAAAAGGTAAGCTATCAGTATTGGGAACAAGTAAGTAAATTTATGAACATTTCTTTTGTTTTTAAGCTGTGAAAAGTGAATTGTGTGTTTTCTATAAATAGATAAGTTTTATTTTAGTACTGCTGTAGCATACGTTTTATGCTTTTACTATAATATTGCAGGGTAAAAGAATTTAAAAAACTGGAATTTGTAAATCAGAATTTAAAAATTTTTTTCTGCAGTAACTTGTAAAAGTGATTATGCATTGTAGGCATTTGAAGTAATTAAAATTCTGAAGGTTTCTGAAGTAATTAAACCTCTGATTAGATGATATTAAGAAGCATAATACATATTTTTCCATATAATAACTTATATGTTAAGATAATATGATTTTTGCAAAATTTTATTTGTTAGTTAATTAATAACAGAAAAAAATGGAATGTCTTCGCTGCTTTTTGGCATTTGTAACTTGCAAAGTCACTTTAATCACTAATATATAATCTTACATATCCATATATACCTAAAGTATTGTTATATTATTTATACAGAGAGAAACAGTCAGAATAAATATAACCATAGAAACAGCTTTTATAAATGCAAACTACATAATTTTTCAAAATATCACTTATATCTGCATTGCTGCCATTTACATGCAGTGCTTAAAGAAAACCACATACTTGACTGCCTTTTCCTCCCCTAGCTGACTTCTTGATTGTGTCCAAGTTCCAAAGTAGAAAGCATTCTTCCAATCCCTGTTGATGAAGCACGTGCTGTGCTTAGCATTTCAATGATATTCAATTCTTTTCCCTCTATACACTTTTTAAAAAGAGCTATTTTGACCACTAAAGTATGGTCCTTGCATTATTTTCAAAAAATGTTCTGTCGAAAGTTGAAGCACGAATTATAATATGAATGTAATGCTGAACAAAGCTGTGTCTGCATATTTTTCTTTCACTTACTGTGGAGCTGGATTAATCAATAAGCAAAAAAAGCACATGCTTAGGACATCAAGGAAAGCGGGCACCACAAAAATTTTCCATGGCCAGTTTTAGCATGGAATGTATAAGTGCAGATACATCAAGATTGAGAAATAAGGAATGAAGAAAAAGTTGAAAATATATGTGAGGGCACTAATATCTTTTAAATGTTGAAGGCCTCTAAAAGTAATAATCCAGCCCTGAAAATTTCCAACTCCTGTTCCTTTTTACTTGCTTGAAGGCTTCAACTTTATATTGTAGTGATAAAATATATGCTAAAAAGATGCTGATGGCAGTATTTCTTCATATCACTTTGTAAATAATTTTATTCATGCTGTAGCAAGATTTTTTAAGCTGTTTTCAAGATCTTTCCAAATTTGAACAGCTTTAACAATGCTGCAATTATCCTTTTGGATTTTATCCAAAGCAATGAAACTTGCTTTAAACGAAGTTAAAGATCTACATTTTGTTTGATTGCCATAATAAGCACTTTTGACTGAATATTCTTGTCGGTTGCATCTTTATTCTCTTCCATAGTTTGCATAAAAATTTGCCATTTCTTATATAGTTTTCGAGGGAATCACATATTGAGTTCTATTTATACATGGCTTCACTGAAACATTTTTAAATGTGGAAATAATTAGCAATTATTCTTGACCTGCACCGCCATTGGCATTACAGAGTATTTGGAGGTAAATATGAATACATAAAAAAATGCCATTAATTAATTTAAAAACCCACTAAATTTAAAGGATAAAGTTACTTATAAGGGGTAAGTTGGCAATTTTTTTTTAAAAGATCATCACACCATTTATATTTATCGTAACTCAACAAGCAATATCAACACATAAAAGGAAACAATTCAAAATACAGAAGTGCTGGCAAATTAAAAGTGCAGTTTATTTAATCCAAATACAATACAATAATACAAATTAAAAATACAAAAATGATACATTAAACCTTAAACATATGATGCATTACTGTTTTTCCTCCCATATGCATAGCAAACTTAAGAAACTTTAAGAAAATATCAGAGAATTGCAGAGATTCAGCATTGCACACATTAAACGTTATGTAATATTCATTATTGTTTTCTTCCCATGTAGACAACAGTCTGTTTTTACTTAGGAAGGGAAAAGTCAGAGAATTGTATGAACTTGGCTTGGCACATTATCTTGGCACTGCACACATTAAACGTTATGTTATGATACATTATTATTTTTTTTCCCATGTGCATGGCAATTTATTTTTACTTAAAATAATCTGAGATTTGTATGAACTTGGCATCGCGCACAATCTCAGCATTGCACACATAAAACATCGTACAAATTATGTGATACATTACTGCTGTTCTGATATCCCACAATCCTATTAATTCCAGTTAAAAAAAAGCAGATAAATAACTAAATAAGATTGCCAGAAGAAAATCATTATGAGACACCAAAAAAAGTAGTGTTACTAGGATAGAATCATTATCTGAATAGAAATTGCCACATTAGCATGCTCATTATTCTTCACTTTAGTCAACTGCAGTTTCAGTAGTTTCATAGTTCAATAAATCAATTTCATAAAATAAAAAAAATCAAATGGCAGCAAAAAGAAATTATAAATGAATAAAGTGAAAAATCGCATACTACATGATTACCCCAGATGTTATATTTAAATTTGGGCTCGGGAGTGCTGGGTGTTTATGATTTGAATAACATGCTCAGTATCATTTGATATATTTTAAATCTTTAGCCAATAAATCAATATATATTTGAATTATCTAATTCTTTTCTATTTTTTTGCCATATTTGCCACATTTTTGGCTACAAGATTTTACACTTAAATTTATTTTCAACTTTTTTTTTTTAATGGCATTGAGCAAAGTATAGTAAATTTTCACTTGTATGATGTATCAATAGTTTCCACTGAATGTAATAGATATTAGAGCAACCATCCAGCATCATACATACTGTTCGATGAACTAAAACATTAATGCATTTCTCTATTTGTTCTTTATATAATTTACCGCTAAAAATCACTTTTAGATGAGGCTATCTAGGATGCAATGTCTCCATTAATGTTATGAAATGAGAGCTTTTTACAGTGGGAAATGATGCATTTGTAGTATAAAAAAAATTGCCTACTTGATGATCTATTTTAGATTTTTGAGAAGTTGCTGTTTTTATAACATATTTTTTAGATCATGCCCCATGTATTTTGAATGAACTGAAACTGTTTCTACATGTAACTTATTTAAAATTTCTACTGTAGGTTATTTAAAATATTTTAAGCCAATAAAGACTACTTCCTTTTCTTTCTTTCTTTTTTTTTCTATTTAGTAATTAAATACTCCTAAAAAATATTATAGGTTATCTTAATCTTTGATTTTACCACTTTTCTTATCATTGGGAGAATATATGATTTTAATCAATGAATTTTGTAAAAGACAAATATGTGATGGCTTATTTCAATGTAGATAACTTAACATTAGAAGAGCTTGTTTGGGAATGCACCAATGCACTTTTTAATCATGGTGGAGAAAACTCATGCATAGGTGACTGGAAATTATGGTGTATTGAATGACTGCATGGAATTTTGGAAGAAGCACGACCAGTTGCTAGTTAAACATCATTTATTTGTATTATTTCTTAGCATCTTCTTAATTGGTAGAAAATGAGGAGTGCTAAATGCGTTCCAGTTTTAGATACACAATCACATCTTACATGAGGGAGATTAACTATTAGAGGCTAAACGATATGTTAACAACAGGAAGGCAAAGTGGTGAAAGAGGATGCTTAGTTAGTTGCAGTACTATTTGTAAGCTTGTAATGCTTTGTTTTAATCCTGAGCAGCGCTTGGTCAAAAGATTCTGCTATGCTGTTATTGTAGGGGAAGTATGATGTAACATGGTGCAACATGGATGTTTGAAGAGGGGACGCATTCAATTAAAATTAAGAATTTAAGGGACTACTGACATTTTTTCAAGTTTAATTTGCTAATAAATTTCCATATTTCTATATCATAGATATTCCTCCCTTTCAAGGAGAAAGATCCTTTTGAGGAAAAAGCATGGTGGTGCTAGCAGCAAAAGGGAAATTTTGTACTTTATTTATAATTTCAATGAGCAAACAAATAAATGGCTTCTAGAAGTAATTTAGAAATACTAGAACAAAATATCATCCTGTAAATTAAATTTGGAGTCCGATTTGAAAGTCTCTAAAACATGAATTTGTAAAAAGTTCGTGATTTTTCGAGCACATAAAAAATTTTGCAATCTTGTGAAAATCTTTCATTAAAAGTAAGTATTGTTATCAGTATAAAACCAAAATGTTTCTAGTACATAGTTATGAATTCTATTAAAGTTAATTCTTATTTACTTGTTATAAAACAAAACCAGATGTTCTTATTGTAGAGCAATGTAATAATACACAAAAAATAAAAATACAATATAATCTAATAGTAAATGTTCATTAAAATAAAAGTGAATGACTGTAATTGCGTAATGATGATGACTGTGAGATGCTTAAATACCACTGACATAGCAACTTTGTTCCTTGTACAAGGTAACTGGCTTTTATCATTGTATATAAAAAAACTGAAGTTTATGTTGACTTTTTATGGCCATAAAATTCTTTATAATATGTACTTGTAGTAAAATATAAATAAACAAAAATTAAAATTAAGCCGAATAACATATATCATTAAGTTTTGTCATGGAAATGTAGTAAACAGAATTTAACAGTACAATGAAAATAATAATAGTAATAAAATTTTTAAATATATGTAGTATTTTCTGTTGTAGTAGCACTTTTTGTGCTGTTGTCAGAGGAATATGACCGGTGAAAAAATACAACTACTCAATCAGTTCATGACGCATGGCTGACTTTTTTATAATAATAAAATGAAAAAAGAAAAAAATAATAAATAAATTTGGGTATTTGGAGTATTCCTAGAGGGGCAGTGGTATCACTACTTGGAGACTTCTGAGGAGATGATACAAGGTGAAATAGACATAGTGTAAAACATTGGTTCATAGCAAGATAACATGTAGTCTTTTAGAATCTGGTATGATATCCTGATTGCAGAATGTTTAGGGGTAGAGTTTTCCCTCTTCTTGTCTCCAGTCTTAAGGGCACATATACAGTAGATTTCGAACAGAAAAACTCTGAGAACGAAAGTTTAAGATAGGAAAGGAGTCAGACTGGGAGAAAGAATCGCATTTGGAAAAAAATTGTCACAATTAATGTCTTAAAATCTTCAGAATGAGGGAATCATAATGTTTAGGGAAGGTCTTTTAAAATTTTTCATGCAGTATTACAAGTGAATATAAAAATTTTAAATATATCCATTATTTGTACACAATTGCAATAAATTTCAAAATTTTATTATTAATTTCATTGTTTAACATCATTTGAAATAGTTTAATTGACATTATGCATTTTATTATTATTAAGATATGTCAAATTAAAACTGTAAGACCTCTTAGCTTCCTGTAATACTAACATATCCATTTTATTCGCATTAACAAATTGATGTACAAGTTTCACCAATGATTAATGGGTGCTTCACTGTTACTTATAATATGCTTCTGTTCCTGGTTTAAAGGCAACTGGCATTTTTGAACTGTGCTAAAACATTCAGTTTATATATTAAAAAAAATAAAAAATGTATTATATGACAAAAAATAATTCTATTAAAAAATTACATTTTTTTATAAGGTTGGAGCCTTTAAAGTTTACATTCACTTCATTCTTAAAGTATTTAGAGAATTCTTAGAATTCAAATTCTAGACAATACTCTCATTGTTAAAATAAATTAAAAATACAAAATATTAATTCAAAGTTTTTTTAACAATAATGCAGAAATATATTGATCATGTTAATAATCTTTCTTAAATAAAATCTTAACAAATCTTTAAATTTGTTACCTAATTTTATTTTATTAAACATAATTATGAAAAATTAAATTTTTTGATACTATAAAATTTTACTCAACTTCAAAAAACATTGCAACATCTTAAAAATTTTATATGATAAGAAAACAGTATTTCATATTTAAATTTTCAAGTAGTATTTACTTATGAGCATTTTTCTATATGATAATAGTACAAAATATTTCTAGCTGCACAAATTAGAGCCTTATTTTATTCATAAAACGCTTGATGTAAAATTTATAGCATTATTTGCATTTTTTTTTACTAAATAGACTGTAATTTAACACATTATGAATGAAAGAAAATAATTATGAATCTGTTGGAGATTGTAATTTTGATTTTTTTCGATTGACTAGAACCACAAATAGGGAAAGCGAAAATAAATTTATTGTGTGCCCATACTTGAAGCACATTCTATAAACAAAGATAAGTGACCTTCAGAAGCACTGGAAGTATAGCATAGTTGAAATCATGCAGTATTTTTTTCCCTCACTTCTGGCTACTGAAAGAGGTTATAAATAAATGATAAATTTTCCATTGGGGTGTGGGGTAGCGAGTAACCCTCCTGTTGACTTGAAGATGTGCTGATTTATTTCATTGTAGATAACTTAAGAGCTTGACTTGGGAATGCACTAATTCACTTTTAATCAAGACTAAGAATACTGCAGTGTAGTGTATGACCAGATCGAATTTTTGAAGAAGTATGACCAGCTTGGTAGTTAAATTTAGTTTTTTTGAATGACAAATTTCTTAGCACATATCCTCCTAATTAGTAGAGTACTAGGGGTGCTAATTCACCCCACATTCTTAGATACACAATTACATTTTGCATAAAGAACAACTATCAGAGGCTAAGTGATACATTGTCAGCAGCTTGAAGCGTTTTCTTTAAATCATGACCAAAAAATTATATAAAAGATTTTGCATTGAAGAGGGGATGTTATGGTGCAGTATGGAGTGTTGAAGAGATGATGTATATGATATTCCAGTTAAAATTAAGAATTTAAAGGACCACTGTTAATTTGTGCCAATCAAGTTTAATTTGTTAATAAATTTCCATCATATTTTTATATCTTGCATATAAAACTATGTAAGAAAGATAAAAATATATATATATGGTTAGGAATAGCCTCTTAATGCTTAATTTCAATTTAGGTATTTTCTGTCTGTGTTGTAAAAATAGTAATACCTTTTTCTGCATTACATCATTTTGAAACTAATCAATGTCATATGACTTTTACGTAATGCTGGTGATGTAGATGAAACTGAAACAACCAATAGTAATTTTAGTAATTATCCAGTCAAATGCATTGAGAGCCGAAACTCATTCTGAAAAGATTTCATCCTGAACAACTGATCTGCTCTCTACTTTTTAGCCTAGATAGACCACTACTGTTTCTCTTTTTATCTCAAAGCTATTCCATATGTAAAGATTTTGAAATAGGCATCTGTGCCGAGTAGTTTGTGGCTGCAACATGTTTACTGAAATGAAGATGAATATTTATTTTGGATTGGCGATTAAGTTTGCTCTTCATTACAAATAAATGTCTATGAAATGCAGTATTTCTATATCTATGCCATCAAATGTTTGTACAATATTAAAAAAGTAAATACAGTATCTACTCAATCAACATTACATCATTGTATCTAAGTTTGCTTTGTTTCATTATATATATATATATGCAATCTAATACATATGTAATCATGCAATATCTTCATTTCACACTCATGTATGTGTAATAATAACAAATGCAAGGAGAAGACGGAGCAGCATCGATGCATATTAGCTATATAAGATAACAAAACTTGGCAGTCGAGGCGGTTTTAATTCCATTTTTATTTTCCAGTTGACGTTTGTGCCCACAATCCCTTGGCACTCTAGTCAAGAACATTTACATTTTGGAAAGTATTGCGATGGAAAGCGCGCACAATGAAATAGCGACCTTTATAACATAAGAAAGAAGCTGAAGTGCCTAGTTAGTTAATATGGAAGCACACAAAGGGAAATGTTTTGGTTTGAGTTAAAGTTTCAGTTCACAATTATTACGTCATCAGCACTGCATAGGCCATGCAAAATGGAATGATATAGAAATGACGCAATCCAGAGAAGTTATTATGATTTTTTAAACAGAGAGAGAGAATTAAAAGGAATTAGGGGTTAGTTTAAATTATAATTTTGATTTACATATTTTTTACCTTACATATATCCCCCCTTCAAAGAAAAAAAGGCATAGCGACAGAAAAGCCTTTTTAGAAAAAGGCATTACCACAGCAGCAAAAAAAAAAAAAAAAAAAAAAAAAAAAGGGAAAAAATTTTTTAAAAAAAAGGAAAATACAATAGTGGAAAACAAAATTATAGAATTTTGATCTGAATAAAATCTTGTTATAATTTTTAATAATAAATGCAAATTGAAAGTCTGCAAGTTCATTTTTCTGTAAAATCACTGAAGAAATGTCCTAATTTTTTCAAGAAATAGTGGAAAAGTTCACAGTTCTGTAAAATCCTTGTTTGAATATCAAAATCAATATTTTGCAGTCCTTAGCTTGAAAGTCTTTCAAATATTGATGTTGCCAATATAAAACCAAAATTTTCTTTTACAGATTCATGAATTTTGAATGAATTATTTAACACTTATAAAAGAATCCATATTTTCTTATTTGTACAGCTGTATAAAATGGAATTTAGAACTTAATACCTGGTAAGTTACAAAATATTCTGCACAATAGAATAAACTTTGATAAAAATGGGCAAATCCTCTACAATGCAAATCAGCGTGACAACTTGCTGATGGCTGTGGGATGCTTACATATAATTTACACATAGAAGCCCCCATTCCTTAATAAAGGTAACTGGCCTCTAATATTGTATAATTATCAAAGTTTACATTTATAACTTATGGCCATAAACGTCTTCAAGATAGATAAATGAAATGAAAAAACAAATATACCAAAATTAAAGATATATTAAATTCTACACTGCCTTGTAATAATAATATGGAGCATATAATTTTGTGACCATAAAATAAGAAAATAAATTTCAGAATTTTATCTGTTTAGGTAAGGCTTTTTAAAAATTTTTAAATATAAAAATTTCAAATGCATTCATTAACATTACAGAATTGCAAAAAAATTCAAAATTTTATAACGTAATTCAATTTTTACTTGAAACATCATTTGAATTAATATATTATTATTATCCAAATTTCTAATTTACTTATTTTGTGCAAACCAGAAGACACCACAGCTTTCTCTTAATACGAACATATCCATCTTATGGGCACATCTACAATAATGAATTAGTGTACGAATTTTCACCAATAATTACGGGACACTTGTGCAGTTATTTATAAAGACCTCCGTTCCTTGTCTTAAAGGCAACTGGCCTTTTTTAACTGCACTATAGCATTCCATTTATATATATAAAAAAATGAACCACACTCCATTATATTTAAAAAAAAAAAAAAAACTATTATATACGAAAAAAATAAAAGTGGGAACCTTCAAAGTTTATCTGAACATATCATGACCCATAAATTTTAGAATTAGTTAACATAATTCCATACTCCTTATGATTCTTATAATACTACTCAAAAACATTATTTGTTTATTAAATTTTATACTAATGTTTGGTAATTATTTCATTCACTTAAAAATTCTTACCGACAATTCAAAAATATAATTATTTACCTTGATATCCTTCCCTAAGAATAGTTTAAATAACTTAACATTTGTTACTTAATTTGCTGACACATGAAAAATAAGCAAAATTATTGAACAAGAATTTCACATTTTTGCAAAAACAGCACAATCAAATTGCTGAAATTTTAAGCAAAATTGAAATGAAAAATATAGAATCTGCAGTATATTAAATAATTGTGTCTCATTTCTGAGTTAAATTCACACGAAGATAACAATTTTTGAGCTGTCGATTTATGAACTTCTATTAGAAAAACCAGAAGTGCAAATAATTTTCTGTCACACATACCTGAACCACATAAAATGCAGATCGATGACTTTGAACCAACTGTAATGCTGAATCTCCTAAGAAGTAATTCACTGATGATTTTGAGCACTTTTTTTTTCTTCTAAATATTGTAGAGATGGCCGAAGAGATTCAATATTCCTTTTTGCTAGACATTCAACTTCAATATTTATCAGGAGATTACTTTTATTCTGCAAACACTATCTGTGATTATTTTTGAAGTAATTTGCAAAGCACCACAGCAGAAAGATGGTAGGTTATTTTTTAAACACTGAAAAAACAAATTTGATGATTCACTTCTTTCACATTGCCTTTGAATTCATCACAAAAGATAATTTGAAGAGCAGACTAAATAAATATTCCATTCAGGTCTTAGGCTAATGGTAACCATTCTGTCCACTAAAAATAAATGTAATAATCATAAATGCAAGGAAAAGACGGAGCACCGTCGATGCATAATAGCTATATAAGATAAAAAAAATTAACAGTCGAGGCAGTTTTAATTCCATTTTTATTTTCCAGTTGATGTTCGTGGCCGCAATCACTTGGCAACTCTAGTCAAGAACATTTATATTTTGAAAAGTATTGTGATAGAAAGAGCGCTGAACGAAATAGCGACCAAGCAGCGCACAGAAAGAAGCTGAAGTGTCTAGTTAGTTAATGTGGAAGCACACAAAGAGAAAAGTTTTGGTTTGAGTTAAAGTTTCAGTTTACAATTATTACGTCATCAGCTCTGCGCAGGCCGTGCAAAATGGAATGATCTAGAAATGACGCAATCCAGAGAAATTATTACAATTTTTAAAACAGAGAGAGAGAGAATTAAAGGGAATTAGGGGTTAGTTTAAATTAGAATTTTGATTTACATATTTTTTATCTTATATGTATTAAGACATATGTAATCATGCAGTATCTCCATTACATATATATATATTTAATAAAATTAATTTATTTCTGTACTTGGGATTTTCTAATTTGTATAAAAGTTTGATTTGAATTATTATTACTCTTTTTATTTTGTTTTCCAGTTAGTATTATTTATCATTCATCATTTACTTTTTTAGAGCCATGCTGTAATAAAAATGGTCCTGCCTCACTGATATTTTTAAATGAAGTTCATGTTGCATTACGGTTTCAAACAGATCTAGATGAAAATTGCATTGAAAGAGTAAGTAATAGTATTACACAGTCACACTACACTGTTAATGTGTGAACTGATTTCTCTTCTTTCTTTCCTTCCTCCCCCCCTTTTTTTAAATCTAGGTATTTTCTATTTAAAAAAGTGCTGCTATTTAAAAAGCCCATCTTTCTTATAGTAAAACTTGATGAAAGTAGTACCATTATAAAAATATTTTCAATGATCACTAATAAATATTAATTTATTGCATTAATAATTAAAAATTGAAAATAAGGTATAACAACTTCAGTTTATTTTATGTTTTTATTGAAAAATATTGTGACACAAGATTCAGTAATTGTGTGGTAGTGTTTATGTAGTAGAGAAATTACTAGGAATAATTACAGTTATATTTATTTCAATAACAAGTTAATTATTTTCAGAGCAGTATTATTTTAGCATGGTAAATTCTGAATTCGTTTCTAATTTGCTTTTCGTCTTGCATGTATTTGGGTACTTAATATCATGTTTTCTCTTTCCCCCCCCATTCTTCTTTGTATACTATAATATTAAATCGAAGAGCCCCCTTGTCTATATTGAGAAACTTAATAAAAGTGACACAGCTAAAAATATTTTAAAATGGTTACAGATCATTATCAGTCACATTTTATAAAAGCATCATATTACTATGTAGTTTTAAGTTTATTTTCTCAATTTGTTTATTAGTTTGTTGGAGTCAAATCTTTTGAGATTTTAATAGCAAATTTTCTTGAAGTGTTGCACATATACATGCACTTGAGATAACAATATAATATTTCATCATGATTATTTTAAATTTTGTTATAGACTCCCCTTTTTTTCTTCCCCCTCTTTTAAACTTAATATTGAGTTTTTCCCACAAATCCCTGGTTAACAATCAGATGAATCATTGCACTATTTCTGACTGTGTCATTATACAGATCAGTAAATAAACTTCTGAATTTATCCATATTCAGAATTTCTAACTAATTTAACTAGTTTTTGCAGTTTTTAAAAATTGCCATTTGTTTTTATCTCGTATGGCTACTAAAAATTTAATTTTTAAATCAATATTAAACTTTCTTTTTGGTAGCAGTATTATAATTTTAAATGATTAATTTTCTTGTGAAATTAGATTTCTAAGTAAAACAGAAATAGGTGAAATAAATATAATCATATGCCACAGGATAGCATGGTAGACTGTGAAAGAAGGTGAGTCTTGGTATTTTGCTACTCTTTGAAGAGAAAAAAAAAATTTCTGCATTCTGAGGTAGCAGTTTTCGTTCTTATTGAACTTTTATCATTCCGTGGCCTAAAAAGTACAAAAGGTAGTGTATTATTTTAAATTACATGATTTTTAAATCCACATAAAGACAATTTTCTGAGCTATTATAAAATTTTTGGTCATATGTGACAAAAAATTAGTGGAGCTTTAATATAATTTTAAGGAACAATAGATATAAGCATAAAAATTGGCTTACATAAGAATGATTTAAGTTATAAAAATCTGTCATTATTAAAGCCACGTGTTATTTTCACATTTTAGGGTTTTTTTTTTATTATTTTAAAATATGGAGGTTGAAAATGGTCATTGTAGAACCTTGTGTGATCTTAGCTTACACGTTACTCTGCAGATTTGTAAATTTCTTTGCTGGCAGGTTTCATTGTGACTATACATGCACTGGCAAGGAATTATGGTTTACTGTGTTTTGTTTCTAGCATTCTGCTGATTTCTATTTGGGTCACATTAACCATATTTTTACTTTGCTTTGTTAGAAAAAGAAATGATTTTATTTCTACTGTCCTTTGAAGTAGTACAGTATAACTGCATTGCTTCATTTGTCAGTCAACTTTTGTAGATTAGTGCAGAGCTTTGTAATTTTTTTTCATTCATCACCTCTTTTATCATTGAGATTTTTCCATGACCCCAGATATTAACTAGAAATAAAGATATAAAGATTAATATTTCCCAATAAATAATTTATTTCTTTTCTGAAGAGTATACTTATGAAACGAAATGGTTTCAGGGTTTGTTTCAAGTATACAAAAATGATTAAAAGAAAATTACACTTTCTTGAGAAGAATGGGCCTTTTTTTTTTTGCTGCATAACAAATTAAATCTTGGTATAATATTTGACACTGCTGAATGTAAGGCATCTTCTATATTTTTCAATGTTTAACATGTAGAGTCTCGTTTTAAATGAATCTCCACATGTTTCCCTGCCAGAATTTAAGTATACGTAAAAGAGGTCCTGAATGACCTCGTTAAGAACTTAAATTCTAACTGTCTAACTACGAAAACTTTTCACAGCCAACCCCTTAAAATAACATGAGATTTTTTAGTGTTATTAAATGTAAAAAGAAAATTTATTTACAGCAATTTTGATTCTTTATCAGAGGTACAACTTTTCACCGCTCACATCCTTCAAGAAAATCTGGAAGGAAAAGAACTTTAGAAAAATGTTCTACAAACATGATATGTAGTTTTTGCAAAACATTTAATTTAATTTTATCCACACATTTATTCTACAATTAAGTCTGTTCCCCCATTGCTTTCCATAAGTATTGGAGTGTAATTGTGAGATAGTGTCTTGGTATTTGACATTTAAGTCAACAACAACCTGAAATGCCCCCTATTTCCAAAACTGCACATAATGTGCTAACAAGAGCTTGGTTTAAATTTGAGTGTTGGCTGGAGAGCCTAACTTCACTAATACAAACAACTAGCTTTACTTTTAGCTTAATTTTTCAGTTTTGCTATCTTGCACATAAACATCTCATTCATACAATACAAATGAATTCTTATAAATATCATATTTATAAGAATTCATTTCTTAATAGTTAGCTTAAGTAAGACCTTGTATGTTTAGCTTAAGTAAGACCTTAGCTTAAGTAAGCTAAGGTCTTACTTAAGCTAAACATATATATTTGCACATACTTTTCGCAAGACAACATAAGGTATAATATACTGAATAAACTATTTACAATAGAATTGAGCTTGCACTTTACATCGAGATGCAGAAGTTGCTTTGAAATTCTTAGAATTTTCACTCTTGTTTCCTAGTAGCAGTCTCTCAGACTAAAAATGTATTCTTATTTCTCAAATAACATTAAAATAAACATAGATAGTTACAATTTTAATTTTTGAACCTTTTTGTTCTTTAAATAACTAAAATAACCACCTTTATGGTAGAACTTGAAGGAATTTATTAACTATTCCTTTTGGATATAAAATGAAACTGATCTTTACTAAAGTGAAAATAAAATGACACCTATCTTTTTGATATTTCATAATCCTCCATTCTTCTCTTAACAGAGTCATTCCAGTTTGGATAAGACTTTATGTGGTGCACTCATTCTCTTTGGCATTGTTGGTTTTCTCTTCTTCAGCAGCCTTCCTCTTTTTTGCTGTTTCATGGAACCTTGGTATTTTCCTGCAGAGCTGAGGCCTTTCATAGTGGTTAGGTGGCTTCTTTTGTTCTTCCACAGAACTTCCCAGTGGTCCTCGCTTCCATAGTTCAGGAACTCCAGCATGCTAGAATTTCTGTGGAGTCCATACACAAGATCAGCACTTCATGCTTGTATGTCAGTTTTAACAGCAGCTTGAATGCCAAGGAGAACTGTTGGTAATGATTCAGTCCATGTAGGGTTTTTGTGGACTTATAAGGAATTTTTCAAGGCTCTGTGAAGACGTTCAACCAAGTCATTTGCTTGGGGGTGAAAGGCTGTAGTGCAAATTCTTGTTGTTCCGATAATTTGTGTGAGCTCACTGAACAGAGAGGACTCAAACTGGCGACCTTGATCTGTGGTGATGGTAGAAGGGCATCTGAAGTGGGATATATATCCTTCGAACAAAGCTCTGCATAGTGTTGCTGCTGTCATGTCAGTGCATCTGGTGTAGCAAATGTACCCAGAGGTATTTTTGTATGCTTGTGAACTCTGGATTGCTGGCATGCATCACAACTTTTTACCCAATCTTTAATGTTCTTTTTCATATTAGGCCATACATAGCGAGCAGAAATTAACTTGCAGAATCCTGTTATTCCTGGATGCAAGTGGTTGTAAAAATGGTCGAACACTATTTTACGAAAAGATGCAGGCACAAGAGGTCTTGGAATTCCAGTTGATACGTCATATATAAGTTCTGTTGTTGATACTGGGCTGGGCATAGACTTTATCTACAGTGAATGATTGGTGTTTTGCAGATTTTGTAAATCATCAGCTTTTTGAGCTTGACTAAATGCTTCAAAATCAAGAAATGAGGAATTTGAGGTGTTGTTTATCTCAATTCTGGATAATGCATCTGCAACTATATTATTTACACCACTGGCTGCACTTCTCCGGATTTTGTTTGAAGGTGTAGATAAGGGGCTTTTGATCAGTAAAAATGCTAAAGTCTCGACCTTTGAGCATGTGCCAGAATCTCTTCATAGCAGTGTAAATGGCCAATAGTTGTGGAGAATTTTTGTTGACCGTTGGTGAGCTTGACGGAGAAGACGGCAATCAGTTCTCAGTTGGTTGTGCTAAGTTGCATCAAGGAACCACCAAATGCAAGGTCACTAGCATCAACCCAAACACTAAATTTGGCTTCTGGAATTGGGTGACAGAGGAAAGTTGCAGTAGCTAGTGCATTTTTGGCATCTGTAGATGCCTGTTTGCCAAACTCAGACCATTGAAATGTTTCTTTTGGGTCATTTCATTTAGGTTTTTCTGCTCTTTTTATTATTTTTCATACCCTCCAAGAATTTATTTAATGCATTAATATATGTGCTGCTCTAGGAACGAAATGTCAATAGAAATTAAATAGGCCTAAGAAGCATCTTAATTGAGTTATGGTATTAGGTTTAGGAAAGTTCAAAATACTCTCTACTAATTCCTTCTTCAGATACTTTGACACCTAAGAAATTTATTGAGGAAACACCAAAAACACACTTAGAAGGTTTAAGGCTAAGGTAATAATTTTGCAATCTTTCAAAAAGAATTCTTAGATGCAAGATATGATCTTCCTCAGATTTAGCTGCTACTAATATATCATCTATAAATGCATAAACAAATTTTAAATCTCGACTAACTTCATGAATAATCTTTGGAATGTGGCTGCAGCATTACACAGGCCAAATTGCATGTGACACCTTTCAAATAATTCAAAGGGGGTAATTATAACACTTTTGTAAATATCGTCAAGGTGTATAGTAATTTGATGATAAGCCTTAATTAAATCAATGTTTGAGAAAATTTTGCAGCCATGGAGTTCAGAAGTGAAATCTAAATATTAGGCATGTTATAATTATCTGTTATTTGTGCATTAAGGGCTCTGTAATCTCCTACAGAACGCCATTCTGTGCTGTCTATTTTAGGGACCATATGCAAAGGTGATGTGTAGTTACTTTTTGAGGAACGAATGTGGCCTAATTCTATCATATTTTGGAATTCTTTGGCGATTTTTAGGCTGTCTAGGGGAAGACATCATGCTTTAGCAGTGAGGTCCTGTGGTTTGGATATGATGCACTACTGTGTGCTTAATTTCTTGGTCAGCACGGGGTGATTTCGTGATTTCCAGAAATTCTAATAATAATTTATGGTACATACTGTTGCCAGGTACTGCCTTTATTGAATGTATTGCACTTACTCGTAAACTGCATTTAGGGCCAAGGTTAGTGTTAGAATCAATTAATCTTTTTGTGTGAAGGTTAGGCATTAAGTTGAAATTATGTAAAAAATCTGCACCAGTAATAGGGGTTGAAGCATTGCCGACAAGAAAGGTCCATTTGAAGATGCGTCTTAAACCAAGGTTCAAGAAAAATTTTGGCTAGTGTAGACTGAAATTGGTGTAGTATTTGCTGCTGAAAGGGTCATTTGAATGCGATTCCACCTCTGCAATGCTGTTGCTGGAATTACAGATAGATCAGAACCCATGTCTACGAGAAAGTTGACATTTGTGCATGCATCTCTAACAAAAAGGCGATGAGAAGTGGAGAGCAAGGCTGTAGTCACCTCTATGCCTCGCCTGGGCCGTTTTTTGAAAATTTACAGGATGTGATGGACTTTTTAGCTCTTTTGCCAAATTTAAAGTGGTATCAAAATTTTTTTAAATTTTGAGATGGCCTTCGTTCACTTTGGCCGTGATATTTACTCTGACTATGAGTGCGGCTACGATTACGTGAGATATTATCGATTCGTACATGCAATTTTTTTATTTCCGCGAGTAAACGCTCTTCAATGGAGTTTCCGGTATTAGCAGAACAAATATTTGTGCCACTTACCACTACAGGAGATGTTGATACTTCAATGATGTGATACGCTACTTTCGTAGCTTTATCCAAGGTTAAAGGCATGATTGGTGCAAGTATCGATTGTACGAAACTCAGAAGATGCTGTAAAAACAGTTTGAGCATTAATTCATCGGGAACGCTGTATTACTCAGCACATCGTCGATGCGTAGGAGTTCATTTGGCCGGCGATCTCCCAACTGTTCGCCGCCGAGGAGTTTTTTTATTTCTTGATGTGTTGATTGTTTGCACCGCTTGATTAGCTCAGTTTTTATGTAAGGATCCGTGGAGCTGGGGGCCTTGATCACATCTCTTATGGCCGATGTAGCTTCGGCGGCCAAGTGCCACGCATGAAAGTTTTCCGTGTTTTCGCGGAATTCCACTTTTTTTAGCGTCACCCGGGCTGTTTCTGAGATCGATGCAGAACCGTTGAAAATCGCGACCGGCAAATGTGTGTGTGTGTGTGGGGGTATATATATATATATTTTATCTCTAAACCTTGTCATTGCCTGAAAATAGGCAGTAATATATAACATAAATATGTATATTAGTGTGTTGTAATGTTGTGTACAGTGTTCATGTATCAACTGTTATATTAAGTTACATAAAGAGCATCTTAAAGAAGGTTAATTCATTACAATCTCTTGGGGATTTACTTTTTTTTTTCAAGTGGAAAAATTAATATTAAAATTAATACCAAAATAGTTAAGTACAAGTATTATTTTAGTTTAATTATATGCATATGCTTAATACTTTTTA
Organism: Stegodyphus mimosarum; assembly: GCA_000611955.2. Lineage (NCBI taxonomy): Eukaryota > Metazoa > Arthropoda > Arachnida > Araneae > Eresidae > Stegodyphus > Stegodyphus mimosarum. Next base: position 123,362 of record KK120994.1, on the reverse strand, counting down.
TATTAAAAGGTTGATATTTTATTAAAATGTGTTTTTTTAGCTTGCGCGTGCGCATTTAGTTTTTGTGTAATTTTGTGTCCGCGCGTTGTTCAGCTTTTTTTGCCAACTTGCACTTTCATGCCTGAAGTGCGAAACAATATAATTATACTTCATGCCAGACTCCGCTATAGCTTTTGGTGTTCCCAGTTCAAATGCTGATTCGTAGATGGTGAACCGTAATGCAGGATTGGTAAAGTCGTACACAGGTATTTTTACTGCTATGCCTTACGTCATTTTCAGTCATGTGGCCAAGTCCTAAGTAATACATAAAAAAAAAAAAATTCCATGCAAATATTATTTTAAAACAGTAATGCTTAGTTGCTGCAATGCCAGGTCACTATTTTTAGGAATCATTTATAAGTAATTATGAGGATCAAATTAGATGCATAAGATTTCAACAACATTTATTTCATCTGCACTTCCAAGCTACACATGTGCGTATCCCCGAGCATTCAACAACTGACTGCCCTTGCTTATCAACAACTGACTGCCCTTGGATTTTAGAAGAGAAAATTTGTACTCTGTAATCAGGTGCTGCCATCTCTCAGCTGTGCTGGGATTAAACTGGTAAGATGTTCTTTTAAGGCTTTTTCAAATAGATTAAACCACAACATTGTGTTCATTGTTGTTTCTTTTTTTAATTCCAAAGTCTTCAGGAATTGAGTGTAGTTTACTTTCTGTCCCACTTCAGAAGGAGATTCGACAGTTGTTAATATGTAGCACAGCTAGTTATTAAAACTTTAAAAGAAAGTGCAATTCTTCAGGCTTCGTGTGTTCAAGATAATTGCTTAGCACCTAGAGCTGACAATGCACCAGGAATTGTAGGCTTGAAAACTGATGTTGCAGGTGTCTTAAAAAAAGAAAATTTATATTTGTAAATTATGAAATGCATCTGTCACCTCTTAAATTGAGCAGTGAAAAAGAGTCAGTTTCTTTGCCAATTAGTGTGGATGAATACATTGTTGATATTTATTTTTATTTTGGAAAGATGCCTAAAAGGAAGGAAAAAAGGAAAAAATTCCATAATAATACTGAATACTGAATAATGTGCGTAATATTGAAATAAGAAAAAAATCTTGAATATGTATGTACACTGCACAAAAAAAATTTTAAAAAAAAAAATCAGATTTTAGATTATGTTTAAAGGGGTGTTTTCTAACACATTTTGTGTGTTACCTTTATTTATTAAATATCATGTTCTTCGCACTTAAACCATAAAATTCAGTTCAATAGCAATATTGCAAAATAATTTAAAATGAGCTTGTCTTTAGAATTTCTGATATACAGTTCCGTGCACTTAGATAAAAAGGTTTTTTCCCCCCTAGAGAGTTGCCATTGCTCGCTTTTAAATCATTTGAGTTTGTTCATCAAAAATTCATTAAGATTTTACAAAATATGAAATATATAATAAAACAAATTCCTAGTTTGGGCTTCCAGATGTGCATATTCGGGTGGAAATATACGTTATTGAAAATTGGATGGCTCTAGGTACTGTTGTTTTATCACATTTGGAGAAATATACATACATTTATGTAGATTCTTCATTATTTAATTTCATTAAATATAGTACAGGGCTGCAATAGTTTGTGGCAACAATTTGAAAAGTGAAAATTTCCGATGCACAATTACAAAACGAAAACAACAGTCCTTCAAGAACAAACCCCTTTGGACTAAAAAATGGGGGGGGGATAGTTCTGTATCTGTACTCGTTCTACTGGGCTGATTGATGAAATTCAAATTGCGCTTTCCATGTCTCGAAAGCGCGGCATAGGATATATATTAGATTTATATATAGCATTCATTCTAACATAGTTATTTTAACACAAAATTGAACGTTTTCTGAAATGACATGCCAATTTTTTCCACATTTCGATTCTACGACTCAAATTATGCCTAAATATTAAATTTTGTAAAATGTCTTGCGAAACTTCTGGATAAATTCAAAAATTTATTTTGATGCAATTTTTTCAGTTTGCGCCAAGAATAACTCACTTGGCGAACTTCTTAATTTATAGCAACCTATTTTCTTTTCCTATTTTTCATTGCATACGAGCGGAAAAAGAGTCATCGTTCATACTTTGAAATAATTTTAACAAAGTGCATAAACTTTATCTGTGTTATTATCGCTTTTAAGAAATATGCCAAATTTCAAAGCGTGCAATTATGTAAATTCATGTATATCTTGGGAAATTTTGAATAAAAAAACTGTAATTTTTTGCAGGTATACTTAGAAAAAAATCTACTTTTAGATGGTGGTAAAAATTTTACAGATTATATATCAAAATTTTTTTCAAAAAATTTATAAAAATTATTTAAGGATATAAATTAAAAAAATAAATCATAAAAAGTAAGAAAATTTTATTTGGAATAAATCTAAATTTCGAAATGTGAAAGAAGGAATAATAAAAAAAAGAAATATTAATAAATATATATCAAATTCAATTAACATTGAGGAGCTTAAATTTTGAGAGCTAATTTTTTAAAAACTATTTATGCGATTTTTACAAAATTTGGTAGTTTGGCATAATTTAAGTCATAGAATTGAAATATGCAAAAAAATTGGCATGTCATTTCAGAAAAAGTCTGATTTTGTGTCAGAATGCTTATATTAGAACAACACTATACACAAATCTAATACATATCCTGAGTCGCACTTTCGAGACATGAAAAATGCAGTTTGAATTTTGTCAGTCGGCCCAGTAGAACGGGAGATATAGAACTCACTTTTTTTTTTTTTTCACAGTGTACACTCTGGTTATCTTTAAAGAAATGTTTATCTAGATTCCTCAACCAATGGAACCCACTTCTATTTTTTAAGGAAAACGTAAATGCTTCTAGTGTTAAGATGGAAGGCTCTGTTGAAAGTTATAAAATATCTTAAGTAAATGGAAATGTAATTATTACTTTCACTGTTAAAACCAGGTCTGAGAAAAATTGTATAACTCCTGCATCTGCGGGCAATTTAATTGGCAGTTCTTAAACTATTACTACAAAACATAAGCATAAAGTTCTCTCAAAATTAAAAAAAAATCAACTTGTTCTTCACAAAATGTATCTTGTGAAGAACAAGTATTTATATTTTTGTCTTCGGACCTGGACATTAACAAATCTTTTTCCTTTTTTGTACACTCCGTTTTGGCATCTTTCAATATTCTTGATACTATTCTGCAGTGCAGAATTACATTAATTCATGTTTTGCAATGAATGATTAGTCATCTCCTTAAAGTATTATTTATTGATAGGGAAGTTGATTTGAGTATTTTTCTGTTGTTAGAATATGCAAGTAATAATTTGCTTTTGTAGTATTTGCATTTAAGAAATAATAACTGAACTTTCATAAAATTTTAAACAAAAATTTTTTTAAATATTTTTTTTTTAAAAAATTAGATTTTTATGGTTTTTTTTTTTTTTTTTTTTTTTTTTTTTTGTCATTCAGAGAATTCTCCTGATTTCTTCCAAATATATATATATATCCTGTATTTTGAGTGTTGTAGGTTGGCAAATATGCATATAGAATTTGCTGTTATTAGCAGTTTTTCATTTCCGTGGTAGACCTTGGAATGTATTACGCACAAATATGGAAGTATTATCTTGTCTTATCTTTAAAAAAACAAAAAATCTTATTTTTTGAATGTCATAGGTTGGCAAGTATGCATATAGTAGAAACTGCTATTATCAACAGTTTCTCATTTCTGTGGTAGACCGTGGAATGTATTACACACGGATATGAAAGTATTGCTGTATTCAGTTTTACAACCATGTAATATATACATAACACAATGTATTTATTTACGTGTTTCTCCCTTCATTACTGTAAGAGGGGAAAATTAAAAGGGGTATGCTGTTTCTAAAGAAGCAGCTTAAATTATGAACATATTAAATTGACCATGTAAAGACTTATTAATATTATTATATTATGTATTTCAAATAGCTTATCAATTTCAAAAGTATTCTTTTGACTTATACAAAATACTTTCCTATTTGTGCATACATTTTATCTTGGTACCATTAATCAGAAGATTCTAAATCATGTGCTATGCTAATAAAAATTAGGGGAAAATACAGAAGAGGAAGAACTGGGGAGGTAAATATCATGCATATATTTATTGATAAAAAAATGTTGTCTTTCTCTTTAAGTGATACCTGATGAGCTTAACATTAGTAAACATACTTTAAAAAAAAACAAAAATTTTGAATTCGTGAGTAGTTTATACCTTATAAATAGAAGGTAAATTCTATATTTTGTAAAAATGATTGATATTTATAAAGATGAAAACAGACTTCCAAAGACAATTCAATACATTAGGCCTGAAAAAACTGAAATGAATAACTGATACACTACAAAGGCCGAGATCCGGACGTCCAATGTCCGGAATTATCTAAAATCCGAACCTTAAAGCCACACCAAAAAAAAAATTTTAGGGATTTTTTTAAGCTTTATGAATGTGCATTTGATTTTTATCCCCATAAGAAAGTATGTAGGGAGAATCCTGATTCTTAATTTCACTTCGGCACTAAATAAAATACCTTGTTATTGAAGCAACAATCATTTTAGCATAAATTTGCATGATCGGTAATTTTGCTTCGTAGTTGCATATCTGTTTTGCGTACGTCTGAAACCGAAACATTCTACATAGAAACATCGTTGATTTTACATCTACTAATATTTTATACTCCTGACACCAACCTGGTGAATCATTATTTATTATATTTTGCTTTCATCACCATATGTTTATCACCTCATGACAACTTGAGTAATGACTCACGCAGCAATACCTAAAAAATTTATATATATTAGTAACTGAATAACAAAGATCATGAAACCTTTTATGCTGTCATTATGGTTGATGATGATTACAGATTTAAGTTAAATGCACTAAATGTTGACGAGGAAAAATTTAATGAAAATTTCTTTCCATATGCTAAAAATAGATTTTATTAATGGTACTCATAGGCAAAAATATTACATTTAATGCTATTGGAATTAAGAATAGCTGATTTTTTATTCACACAAACCCAGAACAGGTGCCAAAGCTTGTATAGCCGTACTGGGCAGCAGAATTTATTGAAGACAAAATTTTTGGAATTTAGAGAAGCACCGAATAACAAAATTAATGGATGATAAAATTTTTAGAATTTAGGGAAAGCACTGGGACCCAAAATTTAGGGGTGCAAAATTTCAGAACTTGGTAGAGAAATTTAGTACCCACAGAGACTACGTCAGGCAACAAAATATCTAGCGTCAGCCCTTAGTAAGCTTCAAGTATATGTGGGAATGTATATTTATTCAGGACTCAGATAAGCCGTAAGCATATGTAAGAATTTGATGTAAGTATAATAAATAACTAAATTAATACAACTCACGCTTGATTGTCTCAGTGCGCGATACAAAGACAAAATTTAATGGAACATTTTGTCTTTCGTCACTAATCTCATGCCACATAGCCAATAATGTATAGCGGACACTGTTAAGCAAGGCTAAGATTATACTTTACTGATTCCATTTTGAGAAAGAAATTCAGTTAATATAGCAGATTGCACTGTTTCTTAACTTTATGACTTGATCCAGCTTATTATGTTTTGCAAGCTGCTATAATTACAGCAGTTTTATGAAAACTAAAGTTTGTACTTTCGATTACGTCAAAAAAAGTTTCTATTTCTGGAGCTGCAACATGATCTACAACACAAAGGCATGTTTCGATGTCCATTGAACAGAAAGTGGAGTTGTTGCAAAAAATTGATATAGGTATATCCATCTCTAAGTTATGCAAGGAGTATAGCACTGGAAAGTCAACTGAATATGACATAACGGAAGAAGGAACTTTAAGAAATTTTTCTGGATTCCGACACCCCACTGGCAATGAATAACAAAAATATTATTCGCTATGCTAAACGTGACGATCATGACAAAATGATGATTGAATGGCCAGAGAGAGATGCAGCGAGGGCGTGCCATTGACAGGTCCAATGCTAATGTCTGAAGCCAAAATATTTCATGAAGAAATTAACTTGAAAATTGAGTGCACATATTCGACAGATCGATTAACCAAATTTTAAAATCCCCGTGGTATAATTAATTTTAAAAATTCAGTAGGAAAGCTGCAGCTGATACTGAAGCTGCTGAACTATTTACAGATGAATTCATTAATAATGAAACGTCATCTCCAGGTCAAATTTACGACACTGATGAAACTGGCCTTTTCTGGCAATATGTACCACAAAATACCTAGGCGTCCTCTACAGAAAAGGTTCCAACTGGTGTCGAAGATTTGAAAGCTAGACGAACAATTTTAGCATGCACAAGTGTAAACTTTTCATAATTGGGGAAAATACATGACCTCGAGCTTTCAAGGTGTAAAGATTTTCCAGTTATATATCATGCATATGAAACAGTGTTAATGTATGATTGGTTTGAAAATTGTTTCATACCCGAGGCTCGGCAAAATTTGAATGCGGTTGGTTTACCTGATGACGCAAAAATTGTCCCGATTGTAGATAACTGTCCGGCTCATATTTCACTTAAAGTTTTAATAAAAGATAATGTATCCATTTTATTCTTTCCTCCAAACTGTACGCCCACCAGCAGCCGAGCGGTAAAGACGCTGAACACTGGTAGTTCGGTCCGAGGTTCGAATCCCACGAACGAGCTGGCTGCATGGGCGTTTTTGTGGTTTTCCCCATATGTAACGTGTATACAAGCCAGTTTCCTTTAGAAAGTTCTCCACAAAGGCATCCCTCCCTTTAGGCAGATAGCCCTTGTGTGCTTTGCCATAATTGAATAACATAACCTCCAAACTGTACGTTCATCAGTCAGCCTATGGATATCGGAATAGTGCGCACGCTGAAATGCAAATAAAGTAGCATTTAACATCCATATTAAATTTCTTGAATAATAGAAAGATTATTCAAGAATTTTTAAAATATTGTAGCATAAAATGTGCTGTGTGGGAGCATTGCAAGGTTGTGAGAGGATGTGCTTCTGGATACTTTAAAAAATGCTTGGCATAATTTCTGGTTGTTCTATATTTTATACCTCGGAATGTCATGAGATCCAATGATTAATATGATTTCCTTTTCTTTATTAGCATGTGTTCACCTCTCAGAGCTTTAAACTGACGCCATCTATGTTTTTGAGCAATCTGCTAACTTTAAGCTCTGAGCTATAGTTACACAGTAGTTGTAATGTTAATCACTATTGTATGAATAGTTAGTTTTCCATGTTCCTAATAAACACTTGTTGTCTGTGTGGTGAAGTTATAATTCAAATTATTATAACAGGTTATGGGCCCAGTAAATTAGGAGAAGTCTTTCATAAAGGCGTACAGTAACATTTTAAATCAGCATTTTGGATTAAAATTGATGAACAGTTATTACTTTCGTTTTCTTCTTTCGTCCTTCACGATTACGTAATGGCGGCTATCGATCTAAATGGTGTGCGCATCGAAAAGCTGAATGACCGAAACTACTATACTTGGAAATTTAAACTTCCACTCTTGCTGATTAAAGAGGATTTATGTGGATAATATGGTCGTTGCAGCAAGCGCAGAAGATTCTTTTGAAAGCGAAATCTTGAACATTTCTCAGTGAAAAATTTGGGAAATCTTCATTACTATTTAGACATGCGTTTTCAGCGTGACGATGAGGCAATCTTCTGCTTAGACAAATCAAGCTACATTTCAAGAAAGCTAAAACAGTATCACATGAACGATTGTAAAACATCTACTCTTCCTATTAAATCAGGTTATTATAAGCAAAGGAAAGAGGCAAAAGCTTACAGTAAAATTGAGGAATATAAAAGTGCAATAGGACCTTACTGTACCTAGCAGTCAATACTAGACCAGACGTAGCAGCTGCTGTTTCGACCTTAGCTCGAAAGGTGTCAGAACCAATGGAAACTAATTGGATCGAAGTCAAACGGATCTTCAGATATTTGAAATTAACCAAAGATCTTAAACAGCGTCTGGGAAATATAAATGAGAATGAAAACAATTCGTTGTGTTACGTGGATTGTCTTTGTCATCAACTGGAGTGGAATTTATAGCACTTACCCAGACACCAGAGAAGGTAGTTTGGCTTAAAAAACTTTTGCAAGAGTTTCATGAAACGAACACTATTTGCATTTTATATGAGGACAACCGAAGTTGTATCAAAATGTTAAATAGCGAACAAGACAATTGGAGGACTAAACAAATAGACACTAAATATCATTTTGTTAAGGATCTTGTTAAAAATAAGAATTACTAACTGTGATATCTGTGCACTGATGTATGACTGCGGACATTTTAACAAAGCAATAAGGGAAAAACAAACTAAACACTTTTAAGGAAACTCTTGGATTATGTTAAAGGTGGAAGTTCATATTATACATTGATTTATTTTTCTTATGCATCTTAAGGTAAGTTATTTTGCTTTACTAAAGATTAATCATTGAGGAAGGGTGTTGTATTTTATACCTTCGAAAGTCATGAGATCCAAAGATTAATATTATTTCCTGTTTTGGGCCAATCTGCCAACTTAAAGTTCTGAACTTTAGTTACGCAGTAGTTGTAATGTTGATGGCTTCTGCATAAATACTTCGCTTTTCATTCTCCTAATAAACGCTTGTTATCCCTGTGATGAAGTTATAATTCAAATTATGGCTGTAGTGTAGAATTGTGTGCCTTTTCGATTGACAAAAAAATTTATTCAGTTTTGGCGATGAAACCCCATTTTTGGTTACCATGAGAGTTTAAACTTGGTTTTACCTTTTTGATTTTTTTTAAGTGAAAATAAATCAATGTGACATGGACAAAGTCAAGGCAATGTGCAATGACTAGTTTGTGAAATTCTTTGACTTCATATTTTGATTTTGTGTAGCAGCCATCTTGAAATTAAATTCTTTGACTTCATATTTTGATTTTGTGAAGCAGCCATCTTGAAATTGTGCCTTTCTGGCGCCGATCTTGGCGTCAAAAATGAATCGCCAAAAAAACAAGGGGCACCCAATTGTAAACTTTTTGGCCAGCTACCTATTTCATGGTGAGGATGATGAAGATGAAGCCGCGAATCTGAAGGCTTTCGAATATCGCAAAACACAGGTGAAATTTTCCAGTTAATGGATTTTGTAAAGAAATGTGGAGAAGCCGTAATAAATGAAGAAGATATAATAATGGCTCTAGTGTAGAATTGGGTACTCTTTCGATTGGCGAAAAATTTTGTTCAGTTTTGGCGATGAAAACCCATTTCTGGCTACCATGAGAGTTTTAACATGGTTTTAGCTTCTTGATTTATTTAATTGAAAATAAATCGATGTGCACATGGACAAAGTGCAGTGACCAGTTTGTACAATTCTCTGATTTTTTTGAAGTGAAAATAGGTCGATGTGTACATGGACACGGAGTTGTGAAATTCTGTCTTTTTGGCGCCGATCTTGGCGTCAAAACAGAATCGCCAAAAAGCAAGGGGCATCCAGTTGTAAACTTTTTGCGATGGTAATGCTCTAATCATCAATCAATAAACGGACACCGAAATCTGTATTATGGTTCTAGATCCAGAAAATACTGCCACTGATAATGAAGAAAATGACAGAGAGGTTATTGAAAATGAAAAAATTTCGATTGACAAGTTAGTCAGAATTTTCGACACATCAACTACAGGACTTGAACAGTGGAACTTTGTAACTGAACAAGAAATTATGTCTATGTAATTGAAGGGAAAATATTAGCGCAAAATACGAGGCAACTTAAACAATTTACATTCAAGGAAATGTTTAATAAAATAAAGAAGTAATTGAGCCTTTTTTTTTTTTTTTTTGTGTGTGTGTGTAAATTTTGATACCCTTTAGATAAAAAATGCTTCATTATTTCATAAATCACTATTTCGTATTTTTAATTTTATAATTTCTACTTGCCATCTTACTAGATTTCAACTGATTATCTAATATCCAAAAAAAACCTGGAATCGCCGACATCCTGACGAGTTTGGATCTGGGGCTTTGTACTGTATTAGTAGTTGGTGCAATTTTACCAAGCATGGGCTTTTGTTGCATAATAAACACACTAACATAATCATAATATGAATTCAATTTGTTCGAAGCTTAATATCATTTTTGAAATATTGTCCAAAATTAAAAGACGCCAACTATTTTTAGCCCAGTTTGTTTAGTAAAGTCTTTGTGATTAATTATCAAAGAAAATGTTTTGTCGATTTGATTAGCTTATGAAATACTTTTTAGAAATGCTAAAAAATTCAAACATAAAGGTCATTAAGAAATATTTTCAAAATTTAATTAATGTTTATATTGTCCTTTGAATAAAATTTTCTTATTATTGTTTCATTTCATTCTCTTCATATTGTTGTTAATTCATTGTTGATATCATGAAAACAGCAGAATTTTTAAAATAAATTTCTTAAATGTGTTATTAGAAATGTTTTCTTAAAAGAGTTTTATTCATTTTACAGTAATGTGTAACATTTTAAGTAGTCTTAACAAATTGTCCATCTGAGAATAAATTGATATTGTGTATTCAGATTCATTAACATTGCGTGTGTAAACTCCACTTTCCGAGATTATTTATGTTTAAAAAGCCTAGTTACTTAGGTACTTAGTTTTCAATAATATCTCTGATGTGCATCATGATTTAAGTTTCCATTTTCTATTGCCATAACATTGCTAATGCGCATTCTTAAATAAAAGTCTTATTTACGGTAGTATTCTTTTCTTATTCTGCCTTTTTCATTAAATGAATAATTGTTTAATACAGTTGAAATTATGTTGAAAAGTAAAAATTTTATTCCAATCATGTATAATATGTAGGCCATCTCAGTTTCTCTATTGTTGCAGAAAAGTCAATAGGATAGGTTCCTATATAAATTTTTCTGTTTATTCTGCACTACAAATTATTGTATTATTAGCATATACAAAAAGTAAGAAATTTAGAACCAATTTCACAAAGACCGAAAAGATCAATACTAGTAAATTAAAAAATTCCTTATAAATATGTGAAATTAACCAAATGTCAGAAAAATTAAAGAAATGTGATAAATCTAAAAATATAAAAACCACGCACACACACACAAAAATAAAATAAATAATTACGTAGGAAGAGGAACACAATCAAATCTGATAAAACATTATCAAGAGGAGGTACATCAGATTCAATTGAACTGCCCCCACTTTTGAATGCGAAAATAACTTAGAATAATTTCATTTTTAATCTGTGATATCGTTATTGTTTTATTAGGTACATTAATGCCAGTTTTGATTTTCTTTAAAAAAACAACAAAAGATGTTTTGTGTTTAATTGATTATTTCTTTATTTGTTTTGGGGAAAACTTAAAACAAAATTTTGTATTGTTTTCTCTAATCAATGAAGCCCACCAGTGGCCGGGCAGTAAAGTCACTGCACACTGGTATTTTAATGCGAGTTTCGAGTCCCTGTGAATGGGCTGGCTGCATGGCTGTGTGTATGATTTTCCGTATGTGTAATGGCTGTACAAGCCAGTTTCCCTTAGAAATTTCTCCGCAAAGCCATCCCTCCCCTTAGGCAGATAGCCCTCACGTGTTTTGCCATAATCATACAAACCAAACCTATAATTAATGAGTACATTAATGTCTATTTTTTATCTAGCATAATGATTATAGAGCAGTTTGCTTTTTATTAAGACATGTACCTATTTATAGGCAGTTTTTGAGCGTCTCTTACTGGAAGAACCATCACAGCACATAGTACGAAGAAAATTTTTTGATGAAGAGGAGGATAACATTACAGCTGAAAAACGAGTTATTTTTTACCTTTATCAGTCATACCATCGTTTAAAAAAACTGACAGATTTTCAGGTATGCATTTATTTCATTGTAAGCAAAATTTATCTTAGCTCTGTTTGTGTAATGCTTATTATTGTAGTACTTATAAGGTGTGTCTATAATTAATGAAACTAGCTAAAAATTTATATTTATTTTTAATTTGTGCCAAATCTGTCTGTGTCATAAGCACTCACACATCAGCCTATTCTTAATTTCCACTGGTTCAAAGGGTATGTTGCAGTTCTTTTTCTGATAAGGGTTTAAACAACTGTGATATTTTCTTATTACCTTTCAGTGACTCAAAACAAGTTCCATTTAACAAAGATTTTGTATTGGGAAAGAAACTCTTTATGTTTAAACTGTTTGTGCAAATGGTTTCATTCTGCATTTAGACAGCTGTAGTATAGCTGTCTTGATGCAGAATGAAACCTTTTGCCAGAGTTCTGGATATTCCCCCCTTCTCTCTTTCTCTCAGCTTAAGCAAAAACTTCTTTATAATAATGGTAGTTCACTGTCTTGCCGTTTGGTAGACACCCTTCCACTTTTCCCTTAATATAAAAAAATTGCAATCAGCATTGCTTTAAATATTGTTTTGCTCTGATGATTTTTTTTTTGCCTCTTCGTCGCTAGTGATATTTTTTTTTGGGAAGATGAGGTCAACATCAGTTTGCTCCAGCATATCGGATGAAGTTTCTTATGAAGTTCTTTTGCCATTCTTTTTTGTTCTACAGGGATACTTCTTAAAGCCATTTTGTCTCAAATTTGTGTCATGTTGATATCCTGTCACAAAATTTTCCACACAATGTCTTTGTCATTGCTAATAATTTCAGATATCATTCAAACACTCAGTCGATGGTCTGCTCAAACAGCCTGGCCAAATTTTTTTTATGTATTTTTGATGATTCTTGAAATTGCTGGCCACTTATTCGTCATCTTCCACTTCCTCACATCCTTTAGTGAATCTCTTGTGCGAGTCAGACACTCACGTACAGGGCATGCGATCTTTCCGTAAGCTTGAGTATGCATTGGTGTTTTGATGAATTTTACTAAAAATTTCAAATTCACATTCTAAACTGTTCAATTTTAATGCTCGACATTTTGAAATGCAAGCATGCTTAGCCATGATTGTTGAAACTCAGGGCTGAGGTTTTCTCTGCAGGCTCAGACACATCCAAGGTCACTGCCTGTTCTGCTATTTGACTCTCATTGTGTTCAAAGTTCTAAATAATGAAACTACAAAGACAGTTTCATTATTTTTATAGACAGACTTTGTATCCTGACAGATCATAAATTTAGTGAGTATTTGTATAACATTAACAGTACTTACTAATTCATAACAAAGTTTATATAGAATATTAATACTTTTTGTATTTTATGTACTGTGATATTGTGTTATTTAAAATGCAAGATTTTTATCTTTAACCCTTTGCCAGTTCAGGTAACTATTAAGTGCAGTATTTGTGTGTATGAACTGACTTTAGGCAGAAGAAAAATTAGTAATTCTGTTTAGTGAAGTCTGAATTTCCCTTTAGGATAATCACTTAATTTGCTATTTTCATAATAGAGGCCATTATTGGTCCTACATTTTCACCAATTTCAGTCCGGAGAAGGCATGGGCTTGTTCAGATTCTCAACTAAACTTCTCAGCTTTCGGTTATTTTTCAGTGAATTTTAGACCCAAAAAGTTTTTTTTTTTAAAAAATCCAATTTAGACGTCGATGAGGAATATATTTTATTGGATACTAATATTTCTACCAATGAATAAATGATAGTGATATTACGTCATATACAGATTGGATAACCTTCCTCCTGCTTCAAGGTTTCCATTTCAGCCAACACCAACAGTTGATACCTCAAATTTCACACAAGAAACTGAATATTTTGAGCTTTTTTTTACAACAATTTATTCCACATTATCACCACAGAAACTAAATGATATGCACAACAATATATTCAATGCCAATTGGATAACACAAAGCTAAAGTGGAAGTTGTAGGATAAAATACCTCATGCAGATAGTAAGTATTTTTCAGAGCCTATCAGACATTCTGTGATTAAGACAGGCAATCTTTTTTGACACTAATCACACAAGGCCAGTGCAAAATGGGGGTGTACTCAGGACACTCTGAATCTCACTTACAACACGTTTTTAAAACCAGTTCTTAAATATGGCAGTGAAATTCTGATTTCAGCGGACAGACCAAGTTGGAAGCCCTAGAGAGAGCCCAAAATAAAGCTCTCTTGATCACAGAAGCAGTAATGTCGACTCTGATAGCAACTGTACAAGTCCTATACTGCTGTACAAGTCCTATACCTCCAATTGCTGTTAAGATAAAAAAACGGGCATTGTTGAAAATACTAGTATACTTATAGACCCGCTGGAGTTTTTGGAAATACTCTATAATTTAAAACTGGGTGAAACAGAAAAAAAGACATACTAGACATTATTCTGAAAACAAATGCCTTGTCACTATTGGGCAATAATTATCCTAAACCAGAATGGATACGTGTATTTACCGATAGCTCTAGACTGAATAATGCTGATGGTACAGGTGCATATTATAAACTACTTTCATAATATGCATTAATGGATCGAGATTTTTCTCATATTGATGCAGAAGTTCATGTTGTCTTTTTGGCTATGTCTAATTTCAAATCTAGAATTGAGTTTTTTACAAAGGCCATCATTCTTGTTGATTCGAAGTCGGCCATAAAAGCAATAGGTCTTACAGCACTCTGAGCCTCCTGTGTCAAAAATAAAATGAGATATTAGGGATCTAAATAGGAACAGTAAAATAATAGAATTTCAATGGATACCATCTCACGTAGATTGATGGTAATGAAAAAGTAGATCTCTTGGCACAAAGGGATACGGTGTTAGCTATGGAACAGAGCTCCATTCCTTTGGATTCTCTGACAAGAAGTATTCGAGAGAATGTGTCAGCTTACAACACAGAACTATGAATTTAACCGAAGGGTAAACTCTGGGAGAGTATCAGGAATGATTGGAATGAAATCAGTTGAGAGGCCATGGCTAATTTCAAACTGAGTACAGGGTGTGACTGCTTAGCTGAATATCTCAGGAGAATATTCATACTGACTTGATATCCGTATTTCTAAAACAGAAACCATGAATAAGCAGCACTTGTTCATCCAGTCCAGGCATTGATCCTAACTTAAAACATAGTGATGATGATCTCCAGCTGTATTGGATGGCCAGGGATCTTATGTCCTGAGCACATGCTTTTTCGCCTCTAAATGAATGAGGATTTTCTAATGTTTTAACTGTGAAATGTTTATGTCATAATTTTTTGGTATTGTAAAGATTTGAATTTTAGTGCTGTAATTTCGAAGTGTTTTTAATATATTCGTGGTGAAAAAATTTTGAATTTTATTTTTATTTATTTATTTATTTTTTTTTTTTGTAACGAGTGGTCAGATGTAAATGGATTTCCAAATAAAGCCATAAGAAACAACAGTATTAAAAGCCAAACCCTAAAATAAAAAAGCAGAGTGTTTTATATGCTGTTATAAAGACTGATGAAAAAGGAAGGAGGATACAATGTGAGACATGAGTTTATTGCAAAGAGTGCAATATGACTGTATGCAGTACCGTATTTTAGCATATATCATACTGTAAAAAATTTGTGAAATTTGAATATTCAAAATCATATTGTTGTATTAACATTGCTTTATTTTATATTTAGCTTCAAAATTTTGTTGAATTTCCTGTAATTGAATAACATTGGTTTGTAAGCCATGACTCTTTTATTAGTTACTGCATTTAAAATTTTTTTATCATAAATAACCATTTTCTAACCCTTATATAAAGAACAAAATTAAATAGTCCAAAAAATTTTACATTTTTCTGAAATATATGCCACAGTTAAGGAGTTAAATAATTAGCATCTGATGTCTATATATATATATGTGTGTGTGTATGTGTAATAAAAACAAATTTAGAAGTGCTGATGTAGGAATACTGAGACATAGAAACACATAAATATTGATGGCAAAGCACGTAGGTAGCATAGAATGTAGATCCATACGGAAGAGGAAACCTCACAGCTGAGTAAGATTAAATGTTCAGTTTTATTTCAGTTGACATATGTAGCCACAATATACTTGTATCTATTCAAGAGCATTTACATTTTTCTAAACGTACGTATTCATTTTATTCTAAACATATCTATTCAAGAGCATTTACATTTCTGATATTGTTGTGGTAGGAGGAGAGCACAACAAAATAGCATCCAAGCAGCAACAGAGGTAGAAGCTGAGGATGCAATTATCCAGTATGAAAGCTCACCAAGAGAAGTTTTTGTTTAGGTTAGAAAGGTTTGAGTTCTCAAAATTTTGAGTTCAATTAGCTACGTCATCAGCATTATGTGAACCACGTGGTAGATTACTCTAGAAATGGCGCAGTCCAGAAAATTTATTACTACTTTTAGAATACAGAGAGGAAGTACTCAAATTAAAAAGTGAGGAATTAAGAGGCTATTACCAAATTAAATTATAAAGCTGATTTGCATGCTTTTAATCTTATATATATATCACTGTCTTATTTATGGCATGGTCACAGTTCATCATTCCTCACACTGTCACACTTTGTGTAATTGCCGTATGCCGCTAACAACCATCTGGTGTCATGAAGGCGGTTTTTTTCTCTGTCTTTATCATTTGTCTTTGTCATTTTATCTTTGCCAGTAGCCTGACTTTAGATTAATCATAGAGAAAATTTTTGTACCAGCCAGACAGTCCAAAGCATCATTGTTCGAGGTAATGGATAGACATCTATTTTGGTTACCTTGTTAAGTTTTCGGTAACTGACAGAAAAATGTCCTTCGCCATTTTCTTCTTCCCAAGCACGATTGGAGATGACCATAGACTATCTGAAGGTTGTATTGCATCTTCTTTTAGCATTCATTGCGCTTCTTCTATAAAGTTTCCTCTTAGTGGCTGACACACGGTATGGCCTTTGCTTGATTGCCATGCTGTCACCATTATCGATCTTACACTTCACTGTATTGGGATTTCCTCGCAATTCTGTTAAAGTCGAAAATGTCACTAATTTCTTCTAGAAGACTCAACAGTTCATCTTCCCCAGCAAGTAGCATCGTTTGCTGTGGTTGTTAAACGGCCTAAGTTTATCCCTTCTAATGTCAACTTAGTTCATTGAGAATAATTACTTACCTGTAATTTACCACAACTATTCTCTATGGTGACAATTGAAGCTGATATCAATAGCTCTGTTTCACACATCAGAAATTTATTCCAACAATGATATCTCCATCTGCTTCTGGATACTTCTGGAGTCGAGGCATATATTCACCTTGTGGAGTTTGCTTGGATTAAATAATCTGTTGTGGCAAATAAGGAGTACTTTGATTTATTTAAGCATATGTTTGGAGAGATTTCTGCAACCTGAAATTCTTGATTTTCACAATTGATAATGCCATCGGTGGCATGGAAAATAGCCCATCCAAGTATTGTTTGGTGTTTACATGGCGGAAACACGAGGAATTCAAATGGCATTTTTGCCCCATTCAGATAAGCTTTTATTACACAGTGCCCCAGTGTGGGTGCAGGTTTACCAGAGGCAGTTTTCAGTATAGGTCCATTCTCAGTAAACATAGTAGCATTCATTTGTTGGCATATTTCTTCGAATATGATAGAATAATCGGCACCCGAATCATCAATTTTACATACTGTCCGTTCACAATGATAAAGGTGGTATTCTTTTTTAACTTTGCTGTGGCGAATGTCGGAGGATTTTCTTCAGTTGTGGTCTCGTTTGCTGCACAGGTTGCTTGAGCTAGGTTTCTTCATTGGTTTGGCATGGAGAATGGCCGGATTGGCATACTGGTGACTGTTGGCAGTTGAGAGAGCATCATGGTTAAGATGAACTACTCCTTATTCGGGAAGAAGTAGGCTGTGCATACTCGTCATCAAAGCTGTATACAGAGTCTGTGTCTCTGTCCCGTCAAGGTTTGTATGTCGTAGTGACTCTTGCATTTTCAAACATTTGACGTCTCTCCCTACAGTAACCTCAGAACTCTGGGTGGTCACAATGGTAACGGAGGGGCTGGGCCGCAGATGCTATGTCATTCTGTGGCTCAGGTTCTACTTCCATGTAACCCTGAACTTGCTGTAGGAGCTTCTGAAGTTTTTCCTTCATGACGGCCTGCACTATAGACCTCATGGCATTGGCTGACACCACAAAGATATTAGATAGCCTCTGGAATCATGGTTAGGTGATACATTGTCGAAGCCTCTATATGTGATGTCAGCCCGAAGGCATGGCATTGTCTTAGTCCTGAGGGGATGGCTTGTTACAAGTCCTCAGTAGTGCCTTTCATGAGATACACCACTTTCTCATCTTCAGGCATGCAAGGATTGGCTTTTCGACGCGCAGCAGAAACATGTTGAATGTAAGCTTCAGACGTCTCATTGATTTGCTGTGCACATGTGAATTGTAGTCTTTCAGCTTGGCGCTTTATCAGCTGCATGGCAAAATGTGTTTTTGAGAGCATTTCTGAAACCAGTTTAACTAGTAAATGTGTCTTCGTTATTATTAAACTACTGTTGACTGGTTCCGGCAGTGTAAAAAATTACGTTTGCCAGGCACATTTTGTCATCCTATTGATTGGCTATAGGTGGCGATTTGATTAAAGTCCTTGAGCCATCTGCTGATATCTTGCTGGATGTCGACATGAGTGTACACAGGCTTTTGGGTAGTTGGTAAGTCAGGATCGGTAATGGTACGGTGTTCTCAGAACAGAGCTAGCTCTTCCTGGGCAATTCTTCTCAGCTTCCTGTACATCAACCGTCTATTTTATCTTCTACTTGAATTCTATAAGAGACCAAACTGAGAGGAAATCCTCGAAAATGTAGTCTTTGGCATAACTCTGCCATAGTAATTGATTTACCTGGTGCTTCCATCAAACTGTCACATAGATAATGGGATCATACAAATGAAGAGGCAGTTACTTAAGTCTGAAATTAAAGACTTTATTATTCAAACTGAAAGAATAATCATTTAAATACACCTGATGAACGAGCTGGATCATTTGAGACTTGGAATATTCTAGAAAATGGAGAAAATTCTGCAATATATGGAACATAAAGGAAACAAATTAACAGGAAGAAAATTTAAACAAAACTACTTTTTAGACAACTTGCCTTTGGTGAATTTCGAACTCGGGACCACTGGTTTTCGAATCCTGCATCTTAGCTGCTGAGCTACGAGGTGCTTGGTTGAAAGGAACAGTTTTAGCTACAATATAAATAACCTTATTCATTAGAGAACTTTTGGTATGAACTCTGAAAGGGTTACTTTGTTCCTTGAGACTTTGAGCCTCTACTTTTAATTGTGGATGCATTGTGTGATGGAAGTTTTTGTTTTGGCTCTCTGACCAATGTCACCTTAAGTCATTACTGAGATAGCTGGCTGCTGCTGTTTGAGCACAATTCAGACAAGCATGCTATTTGATCTATATATATAACATATTATCTTTTTTATATGAAACATGTTCGTTATTTGTTTCTTTAATGGATTAATTTTTGGTAAAATAGCATTGAAATGTAAGATAAATTCTTTATGATTTTGTGTATCATTATATTTACACTCATATTGGTTGCTGCGTCAATTCATTCATTCATTAGCCCATAGCAGCATCACTTCATTTAGCCTTAAAATGTTTTGTCAAATTTTATCTCTGAGCAGTCAGCTTGATCATTAATTATTGATGTTATGAAATGTTTAATATATTTTTATTTAATTTTTAATAAGTAATGCTAAACTTATTACTATATTAAGCTGCTTGAATACAGTGTGATTCAAAATTTAGTAACTTTTAAAAATTTATCTGAATTTATGGCATATGATAGCACTAAAATGTATGAAATCATAGAACAGTTTCTATGGAATTTTATTGTATGCATCTTTTATTTCTAATTAATATACACTCTTAAGAGATGATATCATGTACATATGGATGTTCTTTAAAATACTGATGTCAGAAGTCACTGTTAGACTGACTTTAACGTTATCCTGGATTAAAAGAATGGCAGGCATTAAGTTTATGATGTTATGCAGGGTGGGGCATTACTCATCTCACATTTTGGCAAAAAATTATCTTGTTGTGGAAATTGGGATAAAACTTAGATTGATTACCCATGTGTGCTTTGCCTAAAGTAAGTAATCTAATTTAATTCATTGTTAAAAATTGAGTTATATGCCGTTTTTTACTATCAATAGTCACTTAAACATCTGGCTGAAATATTTTTATATTTGATTATGAAGCTACCTGAGATGACAAGTGTATAAGGGATCATCCTCTGACACTGGAAATGTGGGAAAATGTTATGTAATAGTGTATGTTAATGATTCCCACAAAAAGGATGGTCCTTTTGGTTTTATAGCTTGATTCATTTTAAGCAGTGCTCAGTAATGATGGCTGCCACATTCAGCTCTTTTTATGGGAAATTTTGTATTCTTTTACTATAAATAGTGTAGATGAAGCACTACTTAGAAAATGTAATTAATAAATTTTCCATTATAAAGTTTCTTGGGGGGGACATACATTTCTATATTAATAGAATTATTATGCATTGAAAATTCACTGATATGCAAATATATAAAAAAAATTGACTATCTTAGTTCTTCAAGTAGTTCTTTTTAGTATTGTTCCTATTTCAGAGTCAAGGTTTAAAATTAACAAGGCTAACTGCAATAACATGTATTCAATTGTGTATGATAATAATTTATTTTATCAGTCAAATTGAATTTGCATGTGATATTAAAATTAAATTTTAATATCTAGAATGGGAGGACTATCTCTCCCTCTCTCTTTTTAAATGTGCATCTTATCAGTTATTTGATATTTAATTTTTTTTCCCCTGTCTTGAACAGTTTAGACCAGTAGAAGTGGCGCATCATGTGATTGTTTCACAAGCAGCATCTGCACTATGCACTCCTGAAATGTTTCCAGATGCAAAACTTGCTGAAAGCTTTGTAGATTTGTTTTTGTATTATCATGATCAAACAGGTACTATTTAAAATGTGTTCTCATGGTTATTATTATTATGCTGTTGTTGTTCTTGTGCATTACTCTCCATCTGTGGTTCTCATTTTCAGGTGTATACTGTGATTGATAATAAATTTATTTAAATTCAGTTGTTTATTTTTGAAAACGTATTATTTTCCTGCAGAATTCTCACTCACCTGGAAAGTCCTTTTAAAAGTCAAGGAAAATCAAAACGTTTTCCAAAAAAAGCGGAGTCGTCAATCCTCTTAAAAAATTTTAAAATCATGTTTGAAAAGTTAAAAAAATTTCTTAAAAAGGTGCAGATGAATTATTACTCTTTTTGTTTTATAGCATTAAATATATTTTTCCACTTCATATCCGATATAATTTT
The DNA here is from genome assembly GCA_000611955.2 of Stegodyphus mimosarum. Lineage (NCBI taxonomy): Eukaryota > Metazoa > Arthropoda > Arachnida > Araneae > Eresidae > Stegodyphus > Stegodyphus mimosarum. The sequence goes on along the minus strand of KK120994.1, from coordinate 102,118 downwards.
ATTAATCCATTTCTGTTTCCTTTTGGTGAACTGTTCCCTTTAAAAATGTAATTGTTCTATTACCCATCTTTTCAGAAGCATAATTATCCTTCAAAGGTAAATTATTTAATTTAAAAGTTATTACACCATATGGTTGTGTGTTATAAAAATGATTTAATGAATTAAACTTTTTTTCAGTTCTGTGTAATTCTAATCTAAAATTTCATTTTAAAACTGCAAAGGAATAATATCTATTGTGAATAATTCAGAATGAAGAACTTCTTTTCAGAATTTGCTATTTCTTTCAAAAACCATGCATACTTTTTTTGGTACTTACGTACTATGACGACTACCTTGGCGACATTTGGAGATAAAAATCTTCATTGACATTTTTTAGTTTTTGTTTATAAATTAAATAAAAGAACTTCATCAAAGCAAATTAATTTAAATTCCTTTAAAAATGCAAGCCCCAATTATAAAACTTAAAATACTAAAATCCCAAATATATATATATATATGTATACATATAAAAAAATGATATACCAAATACGAATAGAAAAAATTAATCTTTTTTATTTTTACTACTGTAAATGATAATTAACAATTATTAAACTTACTTCTGAATAAGCTTCAGTGAAAGTTAGATAAATAAATTATATTTTTGATACATAATATGCGTACAAATTTTTAAAAAATTGAGAGGCATTTAGTGTTAACTTTAAATAACAGATGGCAGCACAATATAGTTAACTTACTTAAAACTGGTTAAAAGAAAATATTGACGTTAATGATAAGGAAAATGGCGGGAAATAGCTTTCAAAATAGCATCAAAAGGTTCTTCTTCCTTTTTCCGCCAAATAAATTCAGCTAAATAGGTATCCAAATGATGGCGGCTTGTCCCACGTTGTCGCTTGTTCCTCCATTTTGCGGAACCCCACATCCTTTCAACATGTTGCGTATGAGTCTGTGTAGATGGGTCAACAAAATTGTATCGATGATTCACCTTAAAATGTTCAAAACCGGCAGCAATGAGCTCTTCTGTTTGATATCCAGGCCAGGAATCTGACATTATTGTTGAGCCTTCAGCAATATTATTTTGGATTTCATGCATTAATGTTGTCGCTTTCCGGTCTGGAACTCTGACTAGAAATGTTTCTTTTGTTTCTCGGCAAATTCCACCGAAGACCCACTGTTGTGGCATGATACGACCTTGATTATTCTTTCGACGCGTAAAAAGGCTTTCGTCAATTTCGCCAATCATTAAGGGCCCTCCAATTTTAATCTTTCGATTATCCTCCAAATCCTTCACACACACTTCACGCATATAATTATTCCAGTCAATAACCGTCTTATCGGATAAATCCAACTGATGTTTGCACCATTTAATGGACGACTGTTCATATGCCCAAAAGTAAATAAATCTTAAAGCTTTTAAAAATTCAATACGACTGTTTTCAAACCACGTACCAGTTCGAACACCAAACTTTTGTTGACAATTTTTGACATTGCATTTCCAATAAAATCCTGAATTATAAAATTTCATATCATTGCCGTTTTTACAAATGCGTTCTTTAGGTAAAATTCCAGCCTCTCTGAAGAAGTTTATCGCTTCTTCCTCATTTGAAGGAAGTTGAAAGATGTTGATATCCATTCGGAAAAAATAATCGCAAAAAGTTTCACCTAAACGTAATAATCGGCGTAAATGTAGCAAAAAAAGCTGTGGTAATAGCAAATGCGGGTCTAGTGCGAGATAATACTCTTTATTTCAGCGCCCTCTATAACCTATATTAGGGTTAACCTTTTTTTATAGCCGCCCAACCGGTATAGTGGTTAGCGTCGCCGACTGCCGTGCCGAAGGGCTCAGGTTCAAATCCCGCTTATAACCAATGTTAGGCTTAACCTGTATAACATATAAAGGTCGCCGGATTTGGCGAGATATCTAGGTAGTCGTCATAATACGTAAGTACCCTTTTTTTAATATTTCAGATTTATATTTATGTTTTTTTTTATTTAATTGTGCTAATAAGTCTCCCTTTTAGTTTTATCTTTAATATCATTAACACAGCTTACTGAAAAGATCGGAAAAAAATGCATATATATTTTAATAACTTTTTTTTTTTTTTTGTGGTGAAGTTGAATGTTGAAAACTCTGCATCAGACTATAAAATGCAAAAATACTTTTGTAAGCTGTAGCTGTTCCTTGCATCTGAGAATTGTGCTTGAAGAAATTTAGATCTTTCTCTATACAATATCTTCCTTGCTATTAAAACTTAATTTAGAAAAAGCTTTATCAATATTTGGTCTTGAATCAAGCTTTCCAATAGTAAATGTATGTTTTTTCTATTGGGAGCTATATTTTATATGATGTGTGGTAATTTATGCATGTTCACTAAATATCTGCTTCTAAGATTAAATATTTTGTAAAAGATCTGAAGTTTGCCTCTTGGTGAAGTCACATAGAGCAAGGAACTACTTGTTGAATAATTTGAGCAAGCTTAGTTTATAAATTGCTGATTGTCATTTGATTTGTATTATTTCATAAAACTAGGTAATGTATAGATAAAATTTACATGTTATTTACATTGGGGATGGGCTTGTTTCCATAAAATGTGAAAAAAAATTCATATATGTACAAAAAGTTAGAAAAAAAATCAGCTGAAGAAATAAAAATCAAACATAGCAACAAAATATACAATGCTATATCATATAGCACAGAGATTCTGCTGTTACAGTGGTTACTTATGCATCCTTAAAATTAATAAAATTAAACCTGGATATGCTGATCAGTTGACTTTAATATCAGTCTAAAGTGAAATGAAAATTACAGTGTTATTTTACAACTTAATTGCAACTTGTGTAGCAATTTTTTCTGCACTGTTTCTATCAAAATTGAAATATATACACTGAAATGACAAAATAATAGTATGTCAGATTTTACAATTAATTATTCTTAATGTACTTTTATGAGTTACTTCTTTTCTTAGATTCTGTTGACATGTACCCTAAGTAAAAAATGCAGCATGAAAAAATAAGATTAATAAGAAAGAAAATAATAATGTAACATTATTTTTAATAGTAAAATTTAAAAAAATAATAAATAAAAGGTTTAGAAGGATATATATACATAATAATTGTACTTTTGACAGAAGATGAAAACAATTCATGTTTAGTCATGGCTGAAAAAACTGCTGCGTAGATGTCCGGACATTATGGCATAATGGATGATCGGGTGAAATTTTAGAAGCAGCACCATCTTGATAGTTAAGCATCAATTATTCTTGAATGATGTCTTTCTTAATACATAACTGTAGAAGACTAGGGGTGCTAAATGCACCCCACAATTTTAAATATGAATTACATTTTAATTAATGGTGAATATCCAGCAGAGGCTGAGCGACAAGCTGCAAGCATGCTAGCGAAGAGACGAAAAAAAAACACAGTAATTCAAAGAAAGACGGAGGAAGGCTCATAGCTTCAGTTTGAGTTAAAGAAAGTCTTGGTTTACTGTGTTATTTGATTGGGCAGGAGGTATCTGCATTAAAACATTATGTAATTTGGAATGATCTCTAAGTTAATTTTCAGGTCGCCAGTTATTTTTTTAAAGCAGCTATCATATTTTGTTATATCTTACATATTACCCCCCCCCCTCAAAAGAAAGGTTGGGTAAGCAGGGTGGAAGAAAAAGGCATTAAAGCAGCAAAATGTGAAAGAAAAGATATACTTTTGAAAATACAAAATGTCAACTTGAAAACAAAAAATTATCATCGTAGAATTTTGACTGATATTTTGGCTCTTCACTGAAAAGTCGTAAAATTTTGAAATCAATAATTTAAACACTATAGTCTTTTAAACAAATGCACATTTTAGAGTCCTGAAATAAGAATGTCCAATGAAATTTTGTGAAGTTCTTGATTAAAATAGTTCCTCAAATTAAAAGTTCAAATTTTTTCACAAAGTAAATGTTCACTAAAAAGTCTTTCAAATTTGTGTAGGGGAACACACTTCCATAATAGTATATATTGAATGATGAATTTAAATAAATTCTTCCTGTTGGAGGGAGACATATTTATTACAAAAAAAATCGATATAAAAATATGATGATATGATGCAATACTACATAATACAATAACACTTTGACGATAAATTTGGCATGGCCTCAACAATGAAATCAGTGTACTAACTTGCTGGTGGTTGGAAGATGCTTAAGTACAATACATCAAGAAACCTGCATTCCTTAAATAAGGTAACTGGTTTTTAAAATTGCGCATTGTATCAAAGTGTTTTGTAAAAGAATTTTTTTTTTTAAATGAATCAAATCAGAATGTAAAAAATACAAAATCCTACAAAATTAAAATTGAAGACAAGTAACTTAAATGATCAAGTTAATGTTTTTTTTTTTTTTGAAAAAATATAATTTAATATTCCCTTACAATAAGAAGAAAGAAAAATTTTGTTTTACAATTGTTATAATACTAACATATCCATCACATTGGCTTATCATTTGAGCAGACCAGTGTTTATTCTTCACCAGTGGCCCAAAGATTTGCCAAATTAGCAGTTACTGTAGAAAAGGCCTCCGTTCCTTTGATAGAGGCAACTGGCCTTTTTCGAACTGCTGTATCACTTCATTGTAAAAATTTTAAAAAAAACTCCGTTTAATGAAAAAATAAAAATACTTACATTAAAAATATGTATTTTTCCATAAGATGAGAGTATTCAACGTTTGTCTTTTAAAACATTAAAGAAATACCTACAATTTAAGATTCTCAACAATAATTCCATTCTTAAAATACTGCAAAACTCAAAAATATAAATTCAAAGAAATTTAAACTATAGTACAAAACTATTATTCATATTAGGAAACTTCCCTGAGTGGAATCTTCAAAATTCTTTATCTAATGTTTTTATCAAATTCAATATTTTTTTAATAGTTAAACATCATTCTCAAATTAGAAAACTTTTAAAATTCAAATTTTTAAACAGTAATCTTATTTACAAAATGATTCCAAAATTCTTATTCTGTCAACAAAATAATTCCAAAATTTTATCATTAATTCAAAATTTTTGACAAAACTTAATACTTACTAATAGCAAAAAAATTTAATAAACTTCCCTGAATAAAATCTTAAAATACTATACATTTTAGTTTGATATTTTCGTAAAGCAGTGCTAATTATATTTTCAGATTTCAAAATATAAGCAATCAAAGCATATTTTTTCAATGTTGTGTCTTAATTACCTCGATGGAAACCACTTTGGATATTTAATTTTTAACTGAAAGAAATTAATCAGAGTTTGATAGCACTTTCAATAATATTTCACTTTCCAAATAAGATAAGCACTTTTGAAGATGCTATTAAATCACTTTCATACCTGTTGAAAATAAATTTTCACGTACCATAGTTCGATGCTATAGTGACCTTGGCCTGATTCGGAATTCAAGTAGTGATGAACGCTTTCTTTTTATTTTATCCATTACTGTTGAAGTTGCCAAAATACTAAATCCAATACTTCTTTTCATGAGACATTCAAACTTGTATTTTAGACTTGGCGTGATGAATGAAGACACTTATTTGATTTTAACTTTTGCAAACACAATTTTGGAGAATGTAACTGAGGAATTAATGTTCCATTGAGGTTAGTAGCACTTTATCCAATCCTGAATGACTAAAAGTATAATAATTGTACTTTTGGCGGAAGATGAAAACAATTCACGTTTAGTCATAGCCGAAAAAACTGCTGTGTAGATGTCTGAACATCATGACATAATGGATGATCGGGTGAAATTTTAGAAGCAGCGCGAGCTTAATAGTTAAACATCATTTATTCCTAAGTGATGACTTTCTTAATGCATAACTGTAGAAGACTAAATGCATCCCATAATTTTAAATGTGCAATTGCATTTTAATTAAGGTGAATACCTAGCAAAGGTTGAGCAATAAGCAAGCATGCTGGTGAAAAGGTAAAAAAAAAAAAATCATGGGAGGAAGACTTATAGTTTCAGTTTGAGTTAAAGTTTTGGTTTACAATTATTTGACTGGGCAGGAGGTATCTGCATTAAAACGTTATGTAATTTCGAATGATCTCGAAGTTAATTTTGAGGTCGCCAATTATTTTTTAAAGCAGCTATCATATTTTTTTATATCTTACACACACATGCATATAGATTTAGTCAAGAATATTCTGGTCAGTTTTATATACATAATAATTTGAAGATTCATAAAAGACATGAACACTAATGAAAAAATAATCACTTCTTAAAATAAAGTAGACGTCTAAAAATAAAATGGAAATAAAAATTCTGTACCTAAGATTACTGGATGCTTGTAGAGATCAACTGTTATCAAGTAGAGTAGGAGGAGATTTATAACTAACCAAAAAAATAAGTATTTCAGAAAAAATTCCCAAGGAAAAAAAATAATAAAAAAATTAAATGTGTCTGTGAAAGAAAATTTTTTAAGCACACATAGTTGTAAAGTCTTATTACTCAGCATACTTTACTTAGAACAAAGTGTCTTTGAGTTGAGGGGGACACAGTATGGTCTTAGAGAGACCAAGAGGAACTGTGACTTTTTTATTAAATAAAACTATCACATGTGTAATGAATGTGATGGTAATGATTTTTGTGGATAAGGAGGGAATTATGTTGTATACATTAGTCTTTTCTTCAATCTTGAATTCCCCCCCCCCTTCATTTTACTGTGTAAATCTGATTCTTGATGTAAATGTTAATTCTATAAATACTTTAAAAGTAATTTTATAAGTTTTCCTAATTTCTTCCATTTTGCCATGTGTTTCTAGGTCACTGTGAAGTACTAACTCAATTTGTAATTGATGTCTCGGCGTCCATCATCGATGTTGAAAATGGAGAATTAGCTTCAGTGCTGAGGCCTTCTTTCAGTTATTTGCAAGAGAAATTGCTAAAGACGTCTATAGTTGATAGATATCTTTTTCTGTATATTGATATTCTGAATTATTTTACTGCATCTGAAAGTTTAGTAAAAGTTAGTAAATAGTTTATTTATGTATAAAATTTTAAAATTGTTATTTAGAAAGTTATGCCATCGTTTCAAGTTTTTTTTTTAGGTAAATTTTCTTTATAATTGCAATTTTAATCACTTATTCAGTCGTAATATTCCCTAGAAAAGGTTGGTTAATTTTCCCCTCCTTTGATATTTATGGAGGATATGAATGATGAAAAGAATTGCTACAGTAGCTTATTCATTCGAAGATTATCATTTGAAATCAATGCTTAAACTAACCTTGCCAACTCTTGAAACAGCATGATAAAGATGTGCTTTTATTTACTGTTTGTATGATTGTTTATCCAATATAATATGCTGCTTTTAATCAATAATTGGCTGATATTTATTAAACATCTAATTCAAACTTAGTTTGAATTTGTTTAATTTTCAATGTATATACATTAAACTTTCATTTGGTATAATTTGGTTCAAAAGATAAGTAATTGTTGATATGTTTATTTAAATTCCTTGTTTCATGTTATTCTTGACAGTGCTTTTATGAGAGGGGAGAATGTTAGAAAACAAAAATAGTGCTTAATTTAATGTGTGTAAGGAATGAATGCTGAAGTAATTATATTTATCTTTTAAAAATTTTATCTAGCATAAGCTTCTGGAGTTATTTTATAAAAAAATGATCTGTAAAACAGTTATAGTTTTCTGTATGGGGGAAAAATCCTTGTAATTATTATAATTTATTTTAATCATATTTCCTTTTCTTCATTAGCGTATAGAATGATGATTTACAAAATTGTGATTGATTTTGCTTTCATTTTTTTAGCTAGTAATGTCTATGAATTTGTTGTTAGTAATATCTTTGAGTTAAAAAGTATACTGTTGTCATATATTTTTAAGTTTGTCAATTTTTTTAAGGCTGTTATACAGCACAGCATGCCCAATGAAGTGAAAAATGGGAAATCGTATCAAAATAGTTTACTAGGACTTCCTCTAAGTGTTTCATGCCTTCCAAGGTCAGAGATGGAACCCTTTGAATTTTTTCAAGAACCATCAAGATACTCATCACAGGATCATGCGATTGTAGGAGAACGTTTATGTTTGGTAATCATATCTACATGTATTTGTTATTTGCTTGAGATTTTTCTGTAATGATATGATTTAATTCACTGTTGTTGTTTACTGTTAAATTTCCTTTTTTTTTTTTTTTTTTTTTTTTTTTTTTTGTATCTTTAAATTACCTTAGGAATGATTTTTATACTTTCTAATAGTACTGGGGGGGAATGAAAGATGACTTTTTTAAGAAGTGACTGTACCGTTTGAGTTCCAAAATCAGTTTTTTTTCCCACTAATTTGCCATGTTTAATTGCTTTATTTTTGAATTCCAAAATTAGATGCCTTATCTTCATTTAAATTAGAAAATTGATGTCTTGAACTTGTCGGAACTGGAGGTTGAGGAGCTGTGTTTTGCAATAAAACTTTTGTGAAGAGTTTTCTTTTTTGGGGGGGGGGCAATAAAAATTGTTAACTACCATATTTTTTATGTATTCAATCCCTAGCCTTTTAAGGTCAGGTTTTGAAGGGGGAGCGTATTTTTCCCATTTCTAGATCCATATAGGAACAAGGTGCTATAAATTTTAAAATAGATTTGTCCACATAATGATTGCTTTCATCTTATTAACAAAGAAAATCCATCACAAACTAGGTGTGAATGTTCTGTTGAACCTTTCTCATCTTAGTGTTGAACGTCATGCCACTTTAATACAAGAACCAGGCAATCACAGCAAAATAAACATGAAGTGACATTCAGTCTTTGATTTTGCTGAGTGGACTGCACTTTCATGTCTAATTATTTATGGATTATTTGAGGCCTAAGGAGTAGCAACGACAACAAGAATCAAGCTACAGTGAAGTAAAAATGAAGATGTCTTATTAGATATTATAATATTACTATGTATTTCTGTTGGAATGTGGGTTTCTTTAAAGATATAGTATTGTAATAGTTACTTGTTTGTTTATCCATGACTGCTTTTTATGTGTTATGTTCTAATTGTAACATTGGCCTTTGGAATTTAATTATTTGCATGATTTTCCGCTCTCAATTTTTGAACAATAACATTAGTAAAAAAAGGGAGGAGGAAATAACAGTATTTTTTGTCTTAGCTTTCAAAGAATTGTGCATAAAATTTGAATTAAAATTTTTAAATAATTAAATTTATTAAAGCTATATAAACATAATAGATAACGATTGTGTTTTTAAATTGTGTTGTGTTATTCTTAGTTGTATACATTCTTTTTTTTTTTTTTTTTTAAGAAACTGTAAGAAAATTTAATGGTTCCCCCCCCCGACTGAATAGTTCAACACTGAATATAGGGTATAGCAGAATTAATGCTTCTCTCCCCCCCCCATGAACTGGTAATCTATGCCAGATCTGTTATTTAAGGAATTAGAATTGTAGTTTTCTTGCAGAAGACCATAAGTATTAAATATTGAAGTGTGTGTTATGTGACACTTGAAATGAAATGTTTAAAATGCTATCCATCTTTTGTGGCTATACTACTTAAAAAAGGCATTACTTCTGTTGGACATTGTGGCTTCAGACAAAATTAATCTGTAGTTGTATGCGCATTAACAAGCAGATATCTGAACTTAGTGATAGAGTTTAAAGTTGTAACTATAGCTTGTGAGGCATGAAACTAAAAGCTGAATGAAATGGAACATTCAAAATGGTTATATAAGATATTTTGTGTATGGAGGAGGATGCCAGATGCAGTCTCATTGTTATAAATTAAGGGAATGTATGCTATTTAAGAGAGAACATTTTGCTTATTGCCATTGCATAAGCATATATATCACTGGTATTGAGTAAATATTATATAATAACTGTTAATTCAGAAATGACACACTTCTTATAAATAAAAAGAGTAGCGTGCATATAAGAAAAGTTTTTTTGATTTATAAGCATGTTGCTGTTTTTAAGATGGAAAGAGAAATTATCAAAGAGTACTATTAGGAATTTAAGGTAAGACACTATTTACACATGTATTTTCACATGCATTTCATTGAGTTAGCTGTTTATTTTAAGATTCTGAAATTTTTAAAAAAATTCGTGTAATTTTCAACATCTTTCAAGGCATTCAGAAAGCAGGTGTCCCTAAATTTTGAAATTGATCTATCCACATGATTGTTTTTGTTTTATTATTGATTTGCTCATGAATTTTGGGTACATGGGTTGTGATTGATGGAGCAGTAATAGTGAAAACCTTCAGGAAAACAGAGCTATCAAATGCTGTTGGTGGTCCTGAAGATCATTGTATGTGGGAAGACAAACTGAATGGCGATGAAGATAATGAGAGTGGTAATGATGCTGATGAGATGCCAAACTGTAATAAGCAGTACTAAATCACCTGATGCCTAGGGACTTGGTCTTACTGTGGGCAACAGTAAGAGCAGTGTGAGGTTCAAGACACAGGGCATTTGAAATGAAGATTTCTTATTAGATACTGTTGCATGCATACATGTTCATAATGGATTCAATACACACAGAACTGATGATAGTTTGATCAAATTTACTTTCCCAAAAGAAACACTTTACAGTTCTGGAACTTTCCACAGAAGCACTCATACAGCTCTTCTCAGTATCACAGAGCACAATCAGTAGTTACACTTCAAACTACTAGAATGTTAAAAACAATGCAATGCAAAGCACTTCTTAATATGGTGAAGTTCATATGGAGATCTCAATATTCCGAAGAAACTTTGAACTAAAAACTGAGAGCTGATGCTCTTTTTGGTCCTAATAGTTTTCCTCAGCCTCTGAGAAGTCTCTAATACCTTCCATTTCTTAAAATTACTGGGATGCATATATGGTTCAAGTTACATATAAGGGTCAGATATGATTGTAGTTATATATATAGCAACCAATTACAGTTACACAGGGACTGGATCCCAATGTCACCAAGTTTGATGACTTTTGGCGATTTCTTGTCAAATTAGGCGACAAAAATTAGGTCAAAACTATTGCTACCTCCTGGTGATATCTTGCCAGTTTAGCGAGATAGCCATTTACCCCAATGTTACTTAATGACTTGCCTCTAATCTTATTTTTCCAGCAAAGCTTCGCTTTTTCAAGCATTTTATTTTATATTATACGAAAAGTACTACTATTTCACATATAATTATTTAGATGTATGAAAAATTTGTATTAGTAATGAGATGTTAATATTACTATGCATTCTTATTACAACATGCCACACTAACTGGAAAACCAGGAAAAGTCAAAAATCGACCAAAAAAGTCAAGAAATTTCATACGACAATCCTGAAGGAAGCGATTTTTGTGGCAACGTTGGAAGCGATCACTTTCGTGGTGAATTATGTATCATGCGATTGTCATTTGGGCAGCTGGTGTGAAGCCAATTTTTGCAGCACCAATTGGATTGTCTTTTAGAAGGGATAGCAAGTTTGCAGTATCTTTGGTTTTCAGTAACTTTGAGAATCGAGAGACATGCTTATGCAGTGCATATTAAACAGAAGAACTCCCCTATTCTCTCTCGTACAGTAAAACAAAAAGTTTTTTTTTTGTCTTGTCTAATAAATGCCTTATTTGTCATTTTGTAGTAAAATAAAAAATAATAATTAGTCATATAGGCTAACCATTTTATATATCTATATTCGCCAAAACACCATTGATTATTGTAATTCAGTTTTTAATCTTTAAGCAATTAACTTTATCTTAATGTTATTTGTATCATTTAATGTGGTTTTTTCATCTAAATTTATTTATTATTAGGTAATAATACTTTCAAATTTTGGGTAATTTTCTCTGACCTACTTGTGAAACTAATTCTAGCAGTATGATGACTTACATAACGAAATATAGTGAACATGTTTTTGACTTATGTATGCTGCTAAATAAATATAAAATATTTGAATTTATTTTAAAATATCATTAAATAGATTTCTTTCTTTCCTTTAGCTGCAGAATGTCTGTAAAAAGGACATTTTTTAATCCACATTGGGCAGTTTCTAATGCCAGTCCTCAGTGGGGAAAACAACTTCTATTATAATTGTAATAGTAATGCTTTGGGAATTGTATATATATATATATGCAATTGGAAAATTTTTGTGCTTTCAAGTTGTACTGTAATTAATTTATTGTCAGCACAGTCAAAGCGCACTATGTGGATAGACTGAAATTTTCTTGAAAAACCTGGAAAAGTCAGGAAATTTTATTCGCCTATTTCAATAGCAACCCTGAACATAGGTTTCTTTTAAATAAGTAATATTATGATATTTACCAGCCGTATGTCCATGAATACTTTGCTGTGATTTTTATATTATAAAATTAGTCGAAAAGGTTAAACATTCATGAGTAAACATAGTATATGATTACATGTAAGATTAAATTAAAAATAACTTACATATATGTCATTACATAATTTATGACAGCTGATCTGATATTTTCAATTTTCTTTAGTCAACCTGGAAAACGTAGAGATATTTTTTTGCAAAATGTAAATGAATAATTTGAATTCAGAGTACATGTATGTAATTAGTCCTCAGTTGATGCATAATATTATTTTGGATAAATATAAAATGTGAAATTGATTAGCTGTTGTTTTTTCTTTCATATTTATTAAAGCCTCTAACTAATATCATGAAGGACATGTACCGTTTATTTGATAAAATGTTACGGAAATCAAAAGAATCAAGAGATATGTTGCTGCATTGGCTGGGAAATTGTTTAGATGCTAATTCAGGTAAGAAAATTTACTTTGGGGTGGGGGAAAGAAAGCTTTTGAGATATTTAGAAGGTATTTTACTGTTCTGTTATCGGGACCAGGTTTAGAAATGTATGTATGTATGCATGTCTATATGTAAGTATGAATGGCTGTGAGTGTTTGTGAGTGATATGTACACATACATACAAACACATGTTCATACATTCATACATTTCTGAACCTGGTCCCGATAACAGAACAATGCCATTATTTCTGCATTACCCATACCATTTTCTGTATACTAATAAATTTGATTTTTATGTATGTAATATGATTTGATGTATTCTGTATAATGTTGATTTTTGTAGTGTATATAATGGAATATGTTGATATTTATATACATGTAATGGAACATTTAGGGTATATAAAGTTTAACACTTTTTTTTTTTCCATCATCTTTGAATTCCAGTAATTTCTTTCCTTGCAAAAACATGGCGGTTTTTAAAATCTTCATGTTTACGCTATTAGGAAATCATAAAACGTGTATAAATTACTTTAATTTCATCTCCACTTTTCTTTGTATTCTTAACAAAGACAGTATTTTTAAGGTGTAATACTGGGTTCATGGAAGCTCAGGATGCATAGTTAGCATAACTGAGGAGATTATGTTGTGTCATGCACTAGCCAGTAAGTTAAAGAATTTGAATGTAATATCTGATTTCATTTAAATTCTTTTTATTTGGTTGTAAAATAGAGCTCTGTTCAGGACTGATGCTGGGATAGGAATTTTTATTATTCACTGAAAATGGAAGGGTGTTTATAGAATTTTAATGAAATGTTTTCTGGGGTATTAACATTTTTTATCCTTATTCGATTTGCTTAGATTTGCAAAGATTTAAAACACTCTCCAACACCTCTCTATTGAATCTAGGGTTTGTATTTTTTCTTTTCTTTTTTCAGCCCAATAGGGATGGTACTTCCAAATGGGATATTAGTCTTGAAACAACATTGTGCGTTGAATCTCTATAAACGGCATATCAGTGTTCAAATTGTTGTCACCAAATATTATCGCCGTGTATTATATTTAAAGAAATTAAATAATAAATAATCTGCATGAATGTATGCATGTTTCTCACGTTGTGAAAAAACAACTGTACCTAGAGCCTTCAAATTTTGAATAACATAGTCCTCAACCCTGATATGGACACTCAGAAGCCTGAATTTTGAATTCGCCTTGTTGTCTCTTTCATATTTGGTAAAACTTTAACCAATTTTTGATTAGCAAACTCAATGATTTCAAAGCAAGCAGTTGAAACACTATATGGGGTAGAGGGAATTGTCTCCAGCACACAAGCATGTCTATAGGAAATTTTAAAGAATGTTGTTTTTAAATATTTTGTGATTTTACTATAGAATCATATTTTATGTGGTGGAAGCACCAAGAACATGATATTTAATAAGTAAACACTCAAAACATTAATTAAAAAAAGACTGAAAAATTTTTGTAAAGCCATCTTGGAAAGAAAAGTGAGCATTGATATGATGAACTGAGAAAAGACTGAAAAACCAGAAAAATGTATGCCAGCACTTTACAGTGCATCAAGAATTCTAAGTGTATGCTACTAAGTCGTTTTTACAATTTTTTAAATTTTACTGTTGAATTGTGTATGTTGTAAATGAGAAGAAAATCATGTTAATAAAGAAAAAAAAAGTTAGTAGTAGTGAGTGTAACAGCAGACTCATATATTGCGAACTCAGTAGGAGTGTAAAAAACCTTGACAAACCTTTTTTGGCAGCTTAATTTTTGAAACCTTTCAAATTTCCCTCCTTCAAGATATGGGATTTTTTTGTGTAAGGACTTGCATTTTTGCTTTGCAGCCATACATAAGTTAAAGAAAATCAATTTCATTCTTGTTAGAGATTGGATAAGATAGATTATTTCAGCTTTCTCAGATGGATAAAATTTAAGATATTCTTTGACCTGTCTATTCCATGTATTGATGGAAATTTACTTGACAAAAATTTATCCCGTATGGTTAGCTGTAAATGTGAAGTATTTTGTAAATGTATGGCGAGTATTATTTGAATGCAGAATGGGTGTACTTGTAGAATGTCTATATTTGTCAGGATACTGTTTATTCAAATCTGCTGCAGAAAAATCAAGACTCAATAATTTCTGCTCATGGAAAAAATTTGGGTACAAGGAAAAATTTGAAACAGGCTAAGCCTAAGGGTGCTGAAGAAGCATTGCTGAAAAGGTTCATCATTCACGAAATCAAAAGCTGAAATCTGCTGTTATTTGGATAAATGCTTCACAGAAGGCCAATAAATTTGCAAGACGTTTTGCAAAGACTGCCTTTTTGTACTGAAATGGCTGCAAAAAAAGTTATTGGAGATGCAGGGAATGTTTCAAAAACTGGCAACTTTTTACTTTTCATTATAGTGAAAAAAAGTGTTTCGGATGATGTGTTTTTGCCATTACAAAGAAAAAGACAATTTTAATGCCAGTGAATATGAGTTGTTTTATAAGATGATGTCAAATCAAATATTAAAATTTAAAAATCTCTTGTCTCCAAATGCAAGTTAGTCCACACTTTTGAACATAGGCATGATTGGGAATTTGAAGTTTCATTACAGAAAGTAGTTCGATTTGAGCATCTGGGAGAAGCAAGTGAAGTATATAGTTTCTCTCTCGAAATTTAGTATAGTGGTGTTTGACAGTATATAAAAGTTAAACTTTGACTGGCTATTTATTTGGAGTTGTAAACACTTGCTGATGAATCAATTCAAAATTTTGCATATGGATAGGCAGTGAGTTCATTTAAAATATAGGCCTTAGACATCTGAAATTTCAATCTTTTTCTGAGAGATGTGAGAAATAATGCTGGGAGAAATATGTGGGCTAACATGACTTTTCCGATGCTATGTAATGGGGAGGTCATTAACATTATAACATTATCAATGGAAAAACCATTATCAATGGGAACATTAATAATGGGGGTCTTAACATTATCAATGAGAAAATTTTTTTTCTAATAAAGGCATGACAGTGAGTGTGCAGCCATCGACAGACCTCCCGGGGATACGCTTGCAGCAGAAGTGGTTTGCATCTATCTCAATTAGAAACCAAGTTATGGTAACAACACCTTTGAATTTCCCCAAAACATTTTTCTCGGGCTGAAAATCATTTTGCGTCATTTTGATATAGCTCGGGAACTACCAATCCGATTTTGATGAAACAACCACCTATGTGCTCGTCTTGTGGTCTACTTTCTCGCTTATTTATATTTGTTTTTTTTATTTTATTATATTTGGTTTTTTGAATTCCGATTTGGGGCGACGCTACCGCCCTGGGCAATTTCAAGTTTGACCCCTTATAACCTAGCCTGTGGTGGTCCGATTTTGAAGTAGTTTAGGCTCTGAGAAACTACCAAAATGTTGGCGGAAAATCATAGATTTTGATGTTGATTATTTACCCACAAAGGTACTGCATTTGTGTTCTGCCCCTCCCGCCCAACTTTATTAAGAACGTTTTTGGCGGGAAACTTTCGTCACAATAATATATCTGACCAAAATTTCTGTGATCATTTGAACAGTTATTAATAAAAGATGTTTCTGATATGATGCATTATGAACTCCAGTACAGAATTTTAGTTTTTATGTAACATCTGTATTAGGGAGGGACTTTATGTTACCAGGGTATTTATTGTTAGTGTGACTTGGCGAGCAATATCATTTCATGAGATTAAATTTTTTTGTACTTATCTCTTTCATGAGTCCTGACAAATAACAAGTTGCTAACATGTTGCCATTTCATGTAGCATAAGATCTTTAATTTGTTTGTCAAACTATATTACAAACTAAACTGAATGATTTGAGAAGATTAAATATTAGAATGTATGTCTTTATTACAGTAATAATATATATATAACTAATATAGTGAATAATATATTTAGCTGCTGAGTTTTAAAAGCATTTGCATATTATGATTAAATAAATATGTGCTGTATACCTGGCTATACCTATATCTGTCTCTCTCTATATATATTTAATATGCACATATTTATTTCTTAAAAGTATATACTTGTATATTCTTTTTTTGTATTTTTTACTTGCTTATTTTATTATGCTGTTTATTTGATTTAAATTTAAATTAGAGTTTTCTACTTATTTTTTTCACTGAGCAATGTTATATTTAATTCATCTTAATCTGTTTATGTTTTTCATTGTTTTAAACCAACAGTTTTTAATGAGTTTGAGAATCTCCTTCATATGACATATATTTGCTAAATCCCTATGCGTTAACTTCCTTAGTGTTATATTCTTCGTATAACTAAACAAATTATTGTTTCTAAAAACATCATCTCTCCGTGAATCCAGAGGGTCTGCGAACCAAGATTTAAGAACTGCTGCACTAAAATGTTTAAATTCCTAGAACTAAAAGAATGAATGAAATACTTTAAAATATTTCAGACAGTTATGAACTTCAAAATAAGTTGCTGAGTAAGTGTTTAATGCCATAAAATAATGTGTTATGCCAGTCTTAAGATTTGAACCCTTATTTTTAAATTTAAAAATAAAAATTAACTGTTTTTATGAATCAGATATTTTCTGTTATAATTTCTTAATGTTCTTATAATGAAATAAAAACTGTAATGAAATTTTTTTGAAATTCAAATCCCAGTAATCTGTTGCTTAAATAAGAATTTAAAACTCTTTTGCTGTTCGTAAATTCCTTATTAAAAATATATAATATACTCTTATGAAAATAATTAATTGAGTTTATTCTATATCAGATCATAAATTTCTTGGCAAATGAAAGTTTAAATTGTTTATGATTCACAAAGTCATATATCAAATTTATTGCTAAATTTGATTTTATAGGACGTGCCAAAATTTGGAATAGTCAATTGCCTGAAGTTTATGCAGCACTTCATGCATCTGATGGATTTTTTACAAATTTAACTGGTGTTCTTTTATTATTATGCAAACCTTTTTCAGAGCCGTGCTCTCCAATGTTATTCAAAATTGACCCTTTATATAGTGCTTCTCCTGTATCAACAGAGAAAAATAAAAATGGAGTTCATTTAAAAAGTATGAATTTATATATTTTTTCCTTTTTATATGTCATAGTTATTGTTCTTTTTATGCTGTTACTTTAGTATGATATAAAAGCCATTTTATAAAAACAATATGATGAAATATCTCTTGAATATCACACAGCTGTGGTTCTAATCTATAAACTGAATCAAATGCAGTAAATTTTCAACTTTTGGCAGTTTTGATAATATGACTCTTTTTATAAAAAGGGCTATCAGTTTCGATATGTGATTTTGCATTGTTTCAAGTCTTGCTGTATGACAAAAATAAGTTATGTATCTTTCATATTTAATCTGCCTGTTATTTATGAACAAAGTTATTTAAAAGCAGTAAGTTGAGTTTTTAAGAATAGTATTTTTTACTTTTGAACCTGATTCAGCTAAATAAAAATGCATTTAATTCAGGATAGTTAAAGACATAAATATTTTTATCACTTTTCATTCGAGTCTGTTGCCATTAAGAAAAAAAATAAGATATTATTCTTCCATATTTAATTTGTCTGTTATTAATTATGAAACTAAGCTATTTAAAAGCAATAGATGCAGTTCTGAAAAATGTTATTTTTTTTACATTTTAATCTGCTTAATTTAAATAAAAATGTATTTAATTCGTGATATATGTAATTAAAAATATTGAAATATTTTTATAGACTTCATGGATTCATTGAATATTTTTTATTTTTGGTACATAGAAAAGATGTGTAACATTCCTATATTTGTCTAAATGCATAATCGTCTAATATCCTATAAAATATTTTGCCTTTTCCACCTGTGCAGTAATATTATCTATTGATAATATGTACTAATAACCATATTAAACTTTAAAAGAGCTCTTTTGGGCAGTCGTTAAAATCTGAACCCTTTTGGGGGGATGGATGGCAGTTATATTATCGAAAATCATGAAAAATAAATGGGGAAGAGAGAGAGAAAGCAGTGAAGTTTCTATTAAGAAGTAAAAGGAAACTGAATTTTATCAAATACAAAATCTCAGATTTACCATTTCAATAAATGGTAATTTAGAATAGCACTTTTAAGTCAGTGTTTCTGTAAAGTAAAAGTATCTTTTAGGAATTTTCATTCAATAAATACAATTGCTTTTTGTAATATTTGTATAAAGTCTGAAATTTAATTGACATCTTTGATGATCTTGATCGTATAAGGATGGAGCACCTTTTTTGTCATAGCCTGTCCTTTGGAACTCATATAAAAATTTTATTTTTATACATTTTTGCTAAGGTATAGAATGGCTAAAAGCCTATCTTATTTGATTCACTGAAATTGCTACCGATTAGTCAAGAAATATTTAATGTGCACTCTTTTTATTAGCTCAAAATGGACATTAGGCTCGAATGGGATATTAGTCTCAAAACAGATTTTGCATTGAATCACTATGAATGGCAAATCACTTTTTAAATTGTTTCTGCCAAATATTATTGCTCTGTATATGAAGAATCTTCTTGAATGTATGTGTTTAGCTTGCATTGTAAAAAGTCAATGGTATCTAGAGCCATCAAATTTTCAATAACATAGTCCTTCACCCGAACAGGGACACCTAGAAGCACGAATTTTGAATTTCGAATGTGTTTTATTATCTATATCATATTTTGTAAACCTTTAAGGATTTTTTTATTAACAAACTCAATGATTCTAAAGCAAGCAGTGGCAACACAGTGCAGAAAAAAACATTTTTATCTCCAGTGTGGGTGACTGTCTATTGCAAATTCCAAAGATATGCTGTCTTTAAATATTTTGTGATTTTGCTGTTGAATCGAATTTTATGTGGCGTAACGTGAACGTGGTGCTGAACAAATAAAGAAAATGCTCAAAATGTTAATAATATAAAGACAAAAAAAAGTTTTGAAAAGCTATCTTAGTAAGAAAACTGAACATTAATATGATGAATTGAGAAAAGACTGGGGGGGGAACCAGAAAAGTATACGATAACACTTAACACTGCATCAAGAATTCTAAACATATACTGCTATGCTGCTTTTAGAATTTTTGTAATTTTGCTGTTGAATTGTATGTGGTGCAAGTGGAAAGAAAATGATGCCTAATGGTAGAAGTAAAAAAGGGGGGGGAAGCGCTTAGTAAGAGTGATTGTAACAGTGGACTGGTGGACTGCAAGCTCCAAGAGAGCATCAGAAACCTTAAGAAACCTTTTTGGGTGACCGTTAAAATCTGAAACCTCTCAGACTTTTCTTTAAAAAAGTAATATTCTGTATATCTTGTTTGTTTCTTCAGTGACAATTAAAATTAATCTGTTTTTACCATCACCTTAATGTTGTGGTTGTATTTATAACAGTAATTTGGGATACGTAATTTGCTTGGGAATTAATCAAAGTATTTTGAGAGGTATTGTAGTAACCTCAAAACATTTTGATACAATGTGTGTGAGGCCTGCTATAGATTACAGTAGATGCTATAAATCATGTGATATCTATGTTAACATACATAAGCATCCTAAAATTTAACTGATAAATTATTTCAGATCTAAGTTTAAAATTTGCTTACTTTTAATTTTTTGGGCTGTTCCATAGTTTTAATGTAAAATTAGATAAAATTTTATAGGACAGTTAAAATCAGAAGATTATATGGTAGTAGTATTACCATCTATAAATTGAAACTTACAAATCTTTTAAATTGACAACTGTGTCCAAGTTTATGGAACTCAAATGAATATCTGAATTCCCATTTCTGTTGGAATAGAAGTTGTGTAGTAGTTATTATTTTTAGTTTGAAACTAGATTCTAGAACATTTTGATTCTTAAAAGTTTCTTTACTAGAGTAGGAAATGTATCATGTGTTTTCCTCAGTTTGACATGTTTGTGCTTTGTTTTTTGTTCAATGTTTTCCTCCTCAAATCTAGATTTTCAGTTGCTTGATTTGCATGCCTGCTGCTGTATTTTTTGTCTTGTACAGAAAATATTGTAGTAGAAATTTGAAGAATTAAATGTAGTTAAAAAAAAGGTTAAGTAACTGCTTCCCCCCCCCCCAAATGCTGTTGATCTAACATTTTTCAACTTAAAGTAGATTCTGCACATATAGCAATTCCAGTATAAAATTAAAACTGTGTTTACATCTAGTTTTTGAGTAACTGATGATTATTTTTGTGATTGCTGTAATAATTAATGAAGATAACTAATTGTAAGAATCTGAGCCATATATATGTTGAATTTTATATGATGCTATATTATTGTTTTTTATTATGCTGTTTCCTTTTTAACTTGCATTTTATTTTGTAAAATTATGTTTTATAGGTATATCTTCAGAGACTTGCTTATTACCGAGGGATGAGCCAATGGTCTCTGAACAAAAGCAGTTCAATTTTACTACAGAAATTTTCTTTGCTACACATTATGCATTAAGAATTGGGTTTCACGTTATTAATGAAAGAATGGTGAAACTAAATCAAGAATTGGTACGCATACAGAGACTATATGAAGAGACTCGTGCTCAAGGGGGAGAATCGTCTGAAGTTGGACAACGAATAAAAGAAAATATGGAGAAAGGTTAAAATTCACAATATTTAAAAAATGTTTTGAGGTGTATTAAATATACACATAAAATGAAAAATTTATAAGTCAAAATTATAATTTAAATTAGCAATTTATCTTAATTCCTGTTTTTAATTTGAGTACTTCCCTTGTTTATTTTAAATGTAGTAAAAACTTTTCTGGCGTGCGTCACTTCTAGATCAGTCCATATTATATGACTTTCAATAATACTGATGATGTAGCTAATTTGGAACTTAAACCAAAACTTTCTGTTCGCTGCCATATTGGGTAACTGTACACTATGCTTCCACCTGTGTTTTCGGTAAGATGGTGCTTGATGCTTTTCTTCCAATCACAACGCTATCTAAAATGTAACTGTTCTGAAACAAGTGTGTGAATTGTGGCCACAAAATGTTTTAACTACAATAAAAAAATTATGATTTAAGTATGCTATAACTGCATCTTATTGCATCTATATGACTTCCAAGTTTATTTTTCATTCCAGATTTGCTGTGTGTGCTTCAATTTCTATCTACACCATCCCCAAATCATTACGTATATATATGTCTCATATTTTAGGAAGACAGTCGGGATGGCAGAGTGGTAAGGCGAAAGGAAAAAGTTGTTACCAAAACTAAATTCAGCCAATTAACACCTTTATTTGCAGGAACACTAAAATAATTCCTTGTAGATAATATACTTTTTAATCATAGCAATTATGATAATTTCTTACGTGCGGCATAAAAAGATTGTGATGTCATTTCAGGCAGGAAATCATAAGCAGTGCAGGTATGCTTGCAGGGCAGAAGTCAGGAAAAAAGGAACATAGTTCCTCACGAAGCAGAATTTATACTGCATATATGCAAATACGAATCTAAAGCCATGATTGGTCAGTTTTAGTTACCATTTTTCAAGCAGCATTATGTAATTTCGAATGGTCTCAAACCTGGGAGAACAGATGAATTTAGCATGTTAATTTTTAGATCGCCAATTAGTTTTTAAAACAGCTATCAGCTATATTTTGTTATATCTTACACACACACATATATATATATATACACACACACATATATATACACACATATATATATATACACACACACATATATATACACACACACATATATACAGTAGGTGCCACCTAATAGGATCATATTTGTCTATGATAATTTTGATAGCATCAAATGATGAAAAAATTAATCTTCAAAATGTCGATGGACTTTAACTAATTGAATATGAATATGATGAGAAACTTAAAAATACTTATTTTCACAGTACTTTTAATAAGGAAAAAAATGTCATTAAGAGTTGTTTTTCTGTAATTTTTACACAAAATGTTCATTTATAAACTGTCCACATTCATAATGGTTCTGGAAATTATTTGTTCAGTGTTGTACCCATAATCTTAATATACATAGTGCATTTCTTATCTCACCTTTTGTTGCAGACTCGTCAATTTTATCATTTTTCCCTCCTCTAGCAAGTTAATCACTTTATGAGCTAAGATTTATTTCGGATAGCGACTTAAAAGTGTCTTTACAACTAGCAATTATCTAGTAAGTGACTGGCAAATTGGCATGCCCAAGATAAGTTTCTCACAATTCTTGTTAGTTGGAGAAGTTGCTTTTAATTTTTCAACTTCTTTTATTTCATCATATATTAAAAAGGAACATGCTTAAAACAATTCTTTATTCTCTTTTCTGAAATGCGATTTGAAAGTGTATGCAGAAATACAGGGCATCAAGAAGGCTAGTTTTCTTTGATAATTCACTTGCACCTACAGCTGTATCATCCATATTATAAAGAACTCTAACACGCATTTCATGGCAATAATATTCTTTCTCGTTGTAATAATCCCTTAATTACATGATTGAAGTATGGGTTGTACTGTCTGCTGCAGAACAGACACCACAACTTCAGTATGTTTAAGAGGAATGTTTACATTATGTGTTGTGCAGTTATCTTTAAGAAAAAGGATACCATTCTTTAGTTTCTTATCTTACTGTAAAAGCCATTAATTAAAAGTTACTGACATCACCTATGCTTTTAAATTATAGTCTACTAGTAAACACATCAAGCCTTTAAAGCATCAAGGGTTTTTTTCTTTTGCTGGTACTAGTAGTTTTTTCTTTTAATCATGTGTATTGATGCAGCATAAATTAGTTAACATTTTTTTGAAAGTTTACATTCTTTTGAACTTTAATGTTTACATAAATGTATATGTTGAGGCAAAGCACAATAATGTAGACCTGTTTACTCTGCATTATAAATATTTTCATTGCCTTCATAGACAATTTAAGCCATTCATTTGAGAATCATATTCCTGCAGCAGGTAAACGGCATATTTTTCTTCACCATGAGTACATATGTAAAAAATATTTCTCATCCCCCATTAGCTACGTTGGCCATCTGTTGCTGCAGAATCATCTTTCTCACTTTGTATAACTAATTCTTCAGTTTTCTGCTACATCTTTTTCACAAACATTTGTAAACCAAGTCTTCAGTTCTTTTCCAGTATTGTGATTTTTTCCACTATGAACCCATTTCAAGTTTTTATTTTGATTTTTCTTTGGTTTGCTAATAACATCTTCACAATTTTTTTAAATCTTGCATAAGAGGGGTGAGAAATATTTAGCATAAACCTTTTGATAGTCATCAATGAATTCAGCTTGCTCCATTTGTGCATCACAATGGGCACAAGTGAACGCAACTTACATTACAAATTTCTACCTAAATGGTAGTGAACACAAGTCCCACTCATGAATTAGATATTTTTTCACAATAGATGCAGATGAAATGGACTGGTTCGTCAAAATAATCCAGTGGTTTTTAGTGTTTTATGAAAGAGTTGAACTCGAAAATCTGTTAGGTTTCCTTGGTATAGATGGTAGTTAGGAGTGCTATATAATTTCCTGCAAAATGTGGGTGGATTTAGCAGTTTTTTCAGGAATTTTTATCGCTTTATTTTATATACCTGTTATAGCTAGAAATACCATCAAAGAGAAAAAGCACTTTTTTTTTAACAAAGAATCTGATTTTGAAGACGAAAATGTTTTATAGTCATATTTATATAAATATATTATTTTATATTTAATGAATGTATATATTGAAAATGATTCTTTTAGATAATTGTTTAGCAAGTTCAAAAGGTGATTCGAATGGAGAAGATTTTAGCAGTGTGAAACAGTGGTGCAAAATTAACAGCAGTTTGCTCATTCCAGGTTGTTTCATTTGGGCCTGTAATGGAAGAAATTGTCAAAAATATTTCTAACCCTCCTGAATATTTTTTTTTTGGACATTTTACTTATAAATCGCATTTTTACAAATGAACCGTTATACATCAGGAAACACACACAAATTCCTGAGCAAGTGTTCTGATGTATTTATTATTGGTTTGACATTAACTGCAAATGAATTATATATGTTTATTGCAGTGGAATTATTGTCAGGTCAAGAGTAGGTTGGTATTATTAATCGTACAGGAAAAGAATTAAACATCAAGCTTTGCAAGGCAGTAGCAGAAAGTTTGACTTCATAATGCAATTCCTTCCCTTTGGTAGGAATGAGACTGTTAATTCATCACAATTTAAAGAGAAAAAAAATTGGAGTTTGTTCGATTATCTACAGAAAGAGTTTTTGGAACTGTGTTTACCTAATAAAGATATCTGCATCAACAGAAGTCTGTTAGTGTGTAAGGAAAGACTTTCTTGGTCACAGTGTATGCCATTTAAGAGAGCGTGATTCAGCATAAAAAAATTAAAGAGTTTATGCTTTGTGAATCTGAAACTGCTATCTATGATTAATGGTTGTATATGTTCCAAAAGGTACACAAATTTCTCAGGAAATGTAAAGACTATTCATTTGCAATGTAGGTGGTTTGTAACTTTGTCCAAGCCATTTTTAGAGAAAGAATACTGTGTTACTGTGGATAACTATTAGAACTTTCCAGAATTTAATGAGAATTCGTTGAAGAACAGAATAGACTTTTTCACAGCACTAAGAGCAAGTAGAAAGGAACCCCGTCAAGAGTTGAAAAATTAAGTAATTGATTTCATTTCAGAAAGGGGAAATGATAGTAATACAGTGGAGAGATAAGAAGTATGTACATTGCCTTAAGATCAATTCATAATGCTGATATAATCAAGACAAAGCATCTGAAGTTTAAAAACCTAAGATTACAATGGAATAATAATACCATGGGAGCAGTAGACCTTTTGAACCAGCAGATGGTTATCATGATGTTATGCAATCGTGGCAGAGAAAGTATTATAAGAATTTTTTTTTCACTTTTTATTAGATGTGTCAATTTACAATTCTTTCTAGTTACAGAAAATGAAAGGAAATAAAAGATAAATTTTGAATTCAGGTTTGGAACTAGCAGAAAGGATTGTGGAAAATATCCCACTAACTGATGTGTGAAAATAAAACCCACTGAATCCCCAAATATGTATGCAGTAAAACAAAAAAACAGTTGTACTTTGGTGTTGTATGGAAGTGAGTATTGGGCAATGAATAAAGCAGATTAGGATAGAGTAATGACATTTGAACAAAAGGTTTTGAAGAGAACTTTTAAAGCAGTAAGTTAAAATAGAGTGTGAAGGTGAAAACTCGGTGAAGAAATTGACATTCCAAATGCCAGAGTGAAGGAGAAGGAAAGGAAGGCTATGCATGAGATGGTTAGACAATCTGGAAAAGTGGGTAAAGAACATTGTTTTTAATAGGTAGAGGACTGTGGCATTGGGGGCTTAAGATGGTAGGAGCTAACTGAAATAGCATTGGCCAGAAATTGGCTGTAGAGCATAAGAAGAAGAGGAATCCCCAAATAATACTTTACAACTAATTAAACATCACTTTCCTGAATATGTACCTGCCACAGACAAAAAAAAAAAATCTATTCTATAACAAAATAGATTCAAATGGAAAAAAATTCACCATGAAACATGACCTTATTGCAAAAACTGTAATGGCATAATGTGCAACAATTAATATTGCACGCACCACACGCAAAAGTGTGTTTAGGTAAATATATTTGTTAATTTTATTATGTGCCTTATTAATTGGTAAATTATGCTTTGTTACATTTTAAAAATTTAGCAGTAAATAATATTGATAGATTAATAATGTGAGAATAGAATGGCAAATAACAAAGTGTTATTTTTGTTAAATTCATTATTTGTTATAGCATAATATAACATATTTATTGTTTTCTTAAGAAATCAGTATAGTATTTTTTGATAAAAATGCATGCATATTTTCCCTTTCAAAAAGGTCTCGCGTTTTTCTTGCTCAGAGATAATGAATGACATTTAACAAAGTAACTAGGGAGAAAACGAGTGCCATCTGTTCTCACCGTGTCATGCAATATCATGAGTATTTAGGAAGAAAGAATTGTTTAATCTCAAAACCACTGAAGTATAGAGCAGCTTTCCCTTGCCTAATTTTTTTGGAGGTTTAATTATGGTTTTGGGCAGTTAATTATGGCAATGCCATGTCTACTTAAATCTACTTACTTAAAAGAAGGGTTATTTTCGTAGAGGACTCTTAAGGGAAACTGACTCGTATTCACAATAACTACACATGGGGAAAACCAATCATACAGTCAGCCTGTTCGCCTGGGTTTAAACCTAAAGCTGGTCGAGCTACCAATATTCAGTGGTCTTAATGCTCGACCATTGGTAGGGCTTGACTCAATTTTGGGAATAGGTCATTCGTGGGTCGACTTTATCCCTCAGATCATTATGCCTTTTGCTAGATTTCAAAATAAAAATTACTATATCCAGTAAAATAATGAGCTTTTTCTAAACAGAATATTGATAAAGTTTGTAACTCAAAATAAATGAAAAAAATACTTTTCTGCAGAAAAGAAAGGTCATCTTCCTTGTATGTAGTTGCCTTAAATCAAAATCAAGCTGCTTAGCATGTCTTTCTCATTTTTAAAAATTTCTCTGTTCTATTTCAGCATTATTTGGCATTTTTGGCTTTTCTTTCGTGATTTTATTTCAGTTTAAAGTATTTATTGTATAATGTTTTGATAATATTAAGCGACTTTTTGATCACAATAAGTGGTTATTTTCCATGTTTTCGTATACAAATGGGCAGAACATCAGCAATTTGTACATATGTTTGTCCATAATCAATATTTTTTATCTTTTTTAAATTAAGTGCATATTATTATAATATTTTAAACATTTTTATAACCTTTATGTCGTTATTTTTGAGCCATTAGAATCTGAAATATGTGTTTTATTATCTTAAGAATTTCTTTACTCAGTTGATTTTGTTTGACTAGTTTGTGGCTTAAATCAAGTTATTAAGTCAGTTCACACCTGTTAACAAGGTTTAAGCAGTAGCTAATCAAGGAAAGTAAAGTTGTGCATACATAAATATACAGCTGATTCAATGAAACTGTTGACCAAATGTCAGATTGTGTTTGCTTAGCTGTATTAACCAGTTCGTATACCAGATCGGCATGAAGTTGAAAAGTTAAAACATGGCATGAAGTTGAAAAGCTAAAACATTTAGACAAAATCCTGAAACCAGTTTTTGTGATGTAACAGTGTCTAACTGCCTAACAACAAAGTTCGTCTTATTCCTCTTATGACCGAAAGCCATTGTTGACTGGAGCTTTACTAACCTTATAATTTTAATTCATTGAAAATATTTCTTCATATATTCAAAAGGGAATTAATGTTAGGAATGAGTAATATGCTTGTTCATAGCAAATTAAAGCTGTTAATTTTGTTTCAACAAATCTGTAATTAAAAAATATGCACTTTTTGTTAAAAATTGCTTATAAGGTATTGTATACTAGTTTGTGAATGTAGCAAAATAAAATCTATATAGGGCATAATATATTTATAATTCTGTATTTTTGAATTTTATGTGCATGCTAATTTTATATTTGTTTATAGGAATGACGAAATTTTTGACATATCGCACAGCATTATTAGTTCCAGAAATATTAGACCTAATGCTCAAATTCCACATTGCTACTGCCACATGGCTAGTCAAAATGTCAACAAGAGAAGAATTTAATGTTTTCAAGACATTGAGATTTCCACCTGCTGCTGAAACATCATGCAACTTATCATATATTCCGGAATTCATTATTGAAAACACTATAGATTGTACAATATTTGTCCAGCGTTACAGTCAAAAAACATTTGAGGTAAATTGCAGTCTTTCAAAGATTGTAATTCATTTTTCATTAAATGATTCTCAAAAAAATTTCTTGAATAAACTAAATGCTGTTAATCTGTCACTGTGTGGTATTTAATGTATTATGATTATACTGCAGTGTGAGATACCGTATAGAAAATATTAATAATTTATTTCCAATTTTTGAGGAAAATCTTTTTAAACCTGTCTCTAGATTGGTTTTACTAGGTAAGGGCATGTGTAAGATTTGATTTTATTGCTTGGGAAACTACTGAGAAATTTTTTCTCTTGTAATTTTCATTTGAAAATTATTTTTCTTTTATAAAAATATGTTCTTATTATCCAGTAGAAAATTTATTGATACATAAACAAATTTATTTTAGTTATAGTTGTTGAGTGGCTGAAAGTTAATAAAATTCTATATTAATTAAGTGCTTGTTGTTGTAATACTCAAGTTAAAATCCTTTCGGAAGTATGAAAAGAGCTTTTGAAGCTAGTTTGTTTTCATGTAGAAGTTTCCAAGATATAATAAACTCTAAATTTTGAAAGTATAAGTCTCATGGTTAGCAAAAGCTACTTTTCATTAATGGGCTCAGATTCAAATCTCATGCAAGATGTGGATATTAATGTAAGAATTTCTCATAAAAGGGAAATTGTGTGAAAAGAATAATACTGGATATTTCCTATTGGGATAGACTTCGCTGATAGTCTTTTTCTATTATACCTTAATTAAATAATAATATACCTTAATAATATGTAAACTGTACTTCTATCTTCTGA
Source organism: Stegodyphus mimosarum (assembly GCA_000611955.2). Lineage (NCBI taxonomy): Eukaryota > Metazoa > Arthropoda > Arachnida > Araneae > Eresidae > Stegodyphus > Stegodyphus mimosarum. Next base: position 72,905 of record KK120994.1, on the reverse strand, counting down.
TGGAGATAAGCAAAGTAATATCTTTCTGTTATTTTTCAGATGGCTGGTCCTGCCTTAGACCATTTTATGACAATGATTCTGATGTTTATGGGTAGTCCTGACAGAGTTAAAAATCCTCATCTAAGAGCTCATTTGGCTGAAATGCTGGAATCTCTTATGCCAGTAGCTGAAGATGAACCTAGTGTTCTTCTATCTGGGTACCAGTGGCTTTGGATTATTTACCTGTATTTGTACAGTTATGTGTGCATGTTTTGTCACCTCTTTAGTTTTATGATTATCATATGATTAAAAGTCTGACAAATATTATTGTAGCATCTTGTTCCAAAACATATTTCTTTTGTGAGTATTTAAATTTTAAAGTTATTGAATTATCATATATGACATGTAATAAGGAATACATTGAATGTTACTTCTATGTGCTTTCCGGGCAAGGATCATGTTTAAAGGAAGCAATGCACTGAACCTTAATAATAGTGCGTGACAAATTTTAAGTGTTCAACTTATTGATATATCACTGTGTATAGCTTTGTGTATGTGTGTGTGTGTGTATATATATATATATATATATATACGCATACGCACACACACACAGTGGGAAGAAATAGGATCAAAGATTGAATAAAAATACTCTCACAATGTACAAACAAGACACAAAAATAATGTAAACGTGATACAAAATATGATATACACTTAAAAAGTATGAAAACACAGAACATTTTTTGCAGAAAATAAGACATTTATTGTTAAAGAGACGTTCAGAAGTGGAACAATGGTGCATAATCGTAATCAAATTATTCATTACATTATAGCTTAATTAGTTATTCAGTGAAATTTATTTTTTAAGAAATTGCTTATTGTAGCTCATTAAGGGTTATAGTTGATGGCTGCTATCCAACAAGTTATCAGGTATTCCAAGATATTGTCATAAATTCTCTGCAGAGTTGCAGCTGTCCACTTCATTTCTTGAATATCTTTAGTTTGAAGAAAAGTATTGTCAAGTGCATTCTGGTGTGGATGGGTAATACTGTCCAATAACAAGACCAATAATTTCATGTAATGCAAATTGAGGATCTCATTCGTATCATAAAGAACATTTAGCTTATCTCTCTGGAACACATGCAAAGGTATATGACTATTTAAAATAATCTTGTACCATGCAAATGAGCTATTCCTTTGGAAAGAAGCTCTTACTTTAATGGATGCTTTTCCTTGTACCTCCAGATAAATTGCTGACAGCTATCACTTTGTGAGTTAAATCATGATCCATAAGTGAAAAAAAAAGTAGGATATTAGTTGTGTTAACTCTTGAAGAGTGTTGCTTGGAAGAGTTTAAATAATCTGTATGGTGTGTGGAGAACTTGAAATAAAGTCTCATGGCCTTTCAGTAGCTATCCCAAATGTAGTTAGTGGTTTAACTTGATACAGTTCTACCAGATACTGTACAGAACTGTGGATAGTTGGCTAGTAATATACATCATATGTATCCTATTTGTTAAATAGTTATGTAGTGGCCATCTTTTGCCTTTGTCTACCTTGCTTGTATCCTTGACATTTCAGGAGTCTCATTAAATTGCTTCAACAGCCATGATACCACTTTGGACTGAATATAAAAATTCTTTAAATTTGAGCTTGAAATTGACTTGCTTCAGTGTTACCTGCTGCTTGCCAGCAAACTGAATCAGAGACATATGTGCATTATATGCAGAACATAGTTACAATTTAAAATAGTTCTTTTCTTCACTAATAATTAAAATGATCAATTTGCTTTTCTTTGAGATCATGTAGGGTAAATTGATTTATCTCAGTTTTCACCTGTCTAATATGCAAAATTTTCTTCGGTTGAATATTTCTAATGAATATTCTTATGTTATAATGCAGAATTTCTCAATTTTATATAATTTTATGGACTAATTTCACTAAAACAATGAAACATTGGCTTCAAATTTAATTTTTTATGTATTTATGTATGCAGACACATAAAATATATTTACAATTAAGTGTATATAAGATTCAATCCTGATCTGTAAATTTTATTTTCATGTGGACATTGAACACTCATTATTGTATTTCATTTTCTCTTCTTATCACAAATGATGCATTAAAGCCTTCAATTTTGCCCCTGCCTCATGTAATATGATATAATGGTGCTTCAATGTGTTGTAACTTACAATTTAAACTTTCAGCTTTGTTTTCATTATCCACCATTCTTTTATAAATCAGTTTCAGCTGCCTCTTAAGCTTTTTCTGTAGATGGTTTAAATCGTCGATACTGTTAGATATTCCATAGGTTAGATACTCCATAGGTTCCACTGTTAGATATTCCATCCTATCTTAATATGAATCTCTCCAAATCCTTTTTCCCAGTGAAAATTTTTCATTGTGATTACATGTAATTAGATATTGGAAATACTATGTGGTAAAAAAAAAAAAAAACTTTAGAATTAAATGGAAGCATTTAGCTTGGAAATACTTTAATATATTGCATGGTATATTTGGATTAAATTTTATTAAAAATAACTGAGCATTCCACATTTCAATCAAAGTTTTGAGCCTTCTGAACTTGATGTCTTCATCAATATTGCTTTCTCTATTCCTAAATAATTAAAAGGTCTTTCATTCTCCTCTTGACTGAACTGTCATCTCAATTAGTAGAATGTGCATCTGAGTAAAAATATGTTATGTATTTTCATGTAAATTGATTTAACCTGAATGATCTGTACCTTTTATTTTCATGTGGACATTGAACACTTAAACTTTACAGCTCAAGATTGCTTCGAGGTGGAAGTTTAAGCAGGTACTAATAGTTAATACTTGGCTTTAAAATCATGTATCCATTTGTAAATGGTGTAAAAAATCATTAGACAGAATATTTCAGATTTATACATTAACCCCCAAGAATTTCAGATTTATGTAATTACCACTGAGAGATTTAATATGCAGATAAATTAGTAAAAGTTCATTATGAGCATATTTAAGAAAGTAAAATTTGTAAAAAAGTAAATTTATTTAAATGCATTCTGAAATTCAGTTTTACTTATCATGTATGTTGCCTGAAAAACGTTTGAACATATAACTGAAAATTAATGTAATTTTTAAAAATTTCTGTTTGAAAATTCATATTAGAGTTTTGATGTAAAATAATTTCTGGAAAATTTTGAAAAGGTGCTGCATTCATCGAATCAAATTTTAATAAAAGTATTTTGACTCAAAAAAGGTTCATTTTGAGTATGTAAAAGAAAATAATATTGATTTTCCATTATCATCATTGAAATTTACAGAATGTAATGAAAACTATTTAATGAAATTAGTGAAGTCTTGAATTACTAACCTGAGAGTATTTGTTTGTGAACTTCAATGTATCGTGTAAAAGTCATGTATTTTCTCATTATTTTCCATTTACTCTCAGTATGTTTTGTCAATCACATGTACCCTGCCCTTTTAGCATATGTTTTTATTACTCTAATATTTGTTGAGAAGGTACAGAGTCGTCAAATTAACAGTTGAGGGAAATGTGTAATACTAAGGAATTTAAAAACTTACCCAAGTACTCTGATCTATTTGTTTTGCTTTTGTAGATAGTATATATTTATTTATTCTGTATAAAATATACATTTATGTCTTAGATAATATATATATTATATAATTGTTTTGCTTTTCTTTCATGTTATATGATTAATTACTGTGCTGCTGGAAAATCAAAATGAAATTAAGCCATCAGTAATCAGTTAAATGCATTTATTTTGTTTTCTTACTTTTTAAATATCACCCTAATCATTTAAAACATAGACGAAAATTTGTTATACAAATCTAGCACATAAATGTTGTTTAAATTTCTCTCTTTATCTGCGGATTCAAAAAGCCGTAATGCTTTTTGAAACATTAATTCATCTTTCAGGTAGCCTAACAAGCAGCTAGTGGTTAGTGTGTTGCCGTTCAGTCTTCCTAAAGTTTTTTAAGTTGTAATTGTTCAGCAGATGATAAATGATGTCAAAAAGATATATCTATTTCTCAATAAATTATCTAATTAATGTAATTTATATACTACATCAAACTGGTAATTTCCATGAACATTTGCAGCATTATTTTAATTGATCAAAAATGTTTCTAATGCTACTATTAGGTATCTCAATGCAGAATCATATAGGTTTAGCATAATTCATTTTTTAGTAAATGTTTTATTGCTCATGTATATAAGAGTTATTAAAAATCTGTGCTTGTGTAACCAGTTACTTTTTTCTACTTTAATCAGTTTTCAGATTTGAAATTAATTGTGGTAGTTGCTTTTTTTCATGTTTAAACTGTATTTCCTCAATTTTAGTGCTTATCGGGAAAAACTGTTTTCTGGTCACCTCTTCATTGAGGAATTGATTCCTACTTTATTAAATGTCTTTGTGAGTATAGAAATGACTGGGCAGAGTGTAGCATTTGAACAGAAATTTCAATACAGAAGACCTATGTATATTGTACTGGATTATCTGTGGAATTTTGAGGTTCATAAGATGAAGTTAAAGGTATTTCTTATTTGATTCATAATGTTTCTGGATTATTTATGCAAACCATACTGTGAAATTCTACACCTTCTCCAAAAAATGTGAAATTTTTCCAGGAAGATGTAGAATTTCACAGTTTAATCCCTGGGTTTCCAACCTTTTTGCTGTATTGACCCCATTTAAAAGAATGGTTTTCTTCATCAATCACCTTGCAATTTTCGTTATAATATACAGAATGCAGTGCAATCATAATGTAAATAATTGCATATAAATCACTTAAAATATCAATAAGATTAAGAATATTAATAAAAGTTTTCAAAAAAAGGTTTATTAAATAAATATTTTATTATTTTTGTATTATTTTTATTAATTTTACAATGATGAACAAGGTTTCAGAAAGAAAATTGCAGATTCTAACTGCACAAAACTTATATTTTAATTAACAAGATGACTATGCTTGATGTGCTTTTTTTAAATTGGCATAAAACTGCTCTAATAATTCTGAAGTCACCTCAATAAAAAATGTTCTATCCACTTGTTGTTTCCCATACTAAATTATTGACTTGACTAAAGCTTGCTTCCACTAGCTAAGGAAAGGTAAAAAGTTAATGATGTTGGTTTATTAACAACTTTTATTTTGAGATTTGCTCTTTGGATGATTGTAAAATTTAAATTCTAAAACTTGCTAATGCATTTTGAATAAGACATAATGCTTAAACCTCTTCCTTCAGTGCAGTCAACTCTTCTTGCATCATAGTTTTAGTATATTTTTTCTTTATATTTATTTTAAGATTTCTTCCTTACTGTATGATATAATGTTATATGAATTAACAATGAGTTAACAATTTTATGAGTAATTTTTTTAATTAATGGGATATTATGGTGATCAATTGCTGATGCATATTTGGCTATTGACCCATTGGGAATCCCTGGTTTAATCCATCATTTGAAAAAAAGAAAATTGTGTTAAAAAGGTTTAGAAACTGTAGCAGATGTATTAATATGTAGTTGTCAAGTATCGAAAATAGGTATTAACATTTTAACTGCAAAATAAAATTTATATATATATAAATGCTTTAAATTTTGAGTAATAAATTCCATTTTCTTTTAAATCTATATATATATATATTTTTTTTTT
>KK120994.1:12701-67241 GCA_000611955.2 Stegodyphus mimosarum | reverse complement strand
TATATATATATATATTTTTTTTTTTTTTGCACATTCTATAATTTTTCATTTGTTTTTGAATTCCGAATCAGATGAGGAAATCTGATATATTTGATTTTAAAAAGCTGAACATACTGCAAATTTTTACAAAAACTATTCAATAAATTTATTAATTTAATAATATATGGCATATCAAAGTCATTCTGTGTCATTTTTTTCTTTTAGTTTGTTTACGAACAGAATCTAAGAATATTCTGCTTTAAGTTCAGAGTTTTTTTTTTTTTTTTTTTATGTTTGTGTGTGTACAAAAAGTAAAGTAAAAGATATGCATGTATCAAATGGGATTTTGTATTTGAACAAAAATATTCTCATTAAGTACAAAAATTAAATAAAAATAAATTGAATATAAAGAATATGAAGTTGGGTGAAATGCATTTTAAATATGCCAGGCACACAACATTGTTAATGAGCTGTTGAGACACTGCTGCTCGTTCCTCTTGTAGCACCAATCGCAGTTTCGGAATCGTTACTGGCGATAATCGTTACTGCCACGGGTCTCCCTAGTAAGTTCCGTACATGCTTGACGGGATTTAGATCTAGAGACCTTGCCGACCAATCCATGTGTTCAATATCTTCACTCTCCAACAGCTCTTCGACAGTAACTGTGCGATGAGGTGGAGCGTTGTCGTCCATGAAGAGGAACTGAGGACCCATAGCCCTTGTGAAAAGACGCATGTAAGGAAGAAGAAACTCGTTACAATAGCAGTCGAAGGTGACGAACCTCCTTGGGAGATATGAAGGTCGGTCCAGCTACCAAGCATTATGTCTGCTCGAACGAGAGTTCCGCGACCTCCAAAACAGTCCCCTTTGATGATGTTGGAGGGGTTATTGCGTGTTCCCCGCTCTGTCCAAATGTGTATGTGTCTAGAATCGCAACTCAGACTAAATCTGTTCTCATCTGTAAAGAGTCATTGTCTCTCCAATTCCGGTGTTCCCGGCACCACAGAGAACGCCTTCTCCGATTGGCAGGCATTAGAGGTACACACCGTACAGGGCGTCGTGCAAACAGACCACCACCGTGCAGTCTTCTGGCCACGGTAAAACGCGATGTCGGTCGTCCAGTCGCCTGTGTCGTGTGTCTAGCGATTTCTCCCGCTGTCTGCCGCCTGTTTCTTCTGGCCTGTAAGGCAATATACCGGTCATCTGCAGGTGTGGTTCCTCGTGGACGACCACTACTAAACCCCCGGATAGCTGTTCCTGTAGTTTGAAATTGTCTCCAAAGTCGTGAAACGATGCTGTGAGCAATTCCGAACTCTGCAGCCACACTTGTCATACTGCGGCCTTCCCCCAACTTCCCAATGATTCAACCTCGGGTAAAAGCATCCAGATGTCGTCTAACAGATTGGTTATTCGCCATTTCTCGCTGAGGCAGCAACTCAGTGTGATTTTAACTGCTATACGGCGTGCAATCTCTTTGCCAGAAATACTGATCTTACACCTGCATATCTGCGCATGTGCTACCGTACATTACCTCACTTAATCTCCTGATTGGTCTTTCTGTCCGCTCTGCCTCTTCGTTCAGCTGATATGCTAATTTTTCGACTTCGTCCTTAAGTTTTGCACACCAGTGTACTTGGAAATCTGCTCTTTTCAATCCTGTTCATTTAGTATGTTTGTATTTGGATTCATATTTAAATAACATAATACATTTTAAGTATATTTATTCTTGTCGTTGAATATGATGTCAAAATTAATTAAAATATCATTTTTATCAGTTGTAAGTACAAACTTAAATTTGTCTCTTTTAAAGCAGTTAAATTAATTTACATATTTTTAAAGTATTCTTTATAATTAAAGCTTTAAAAAATGCATTTTATCTGGAAATAAAAGGTATTTTTGAATAAATCAATACTAGTAATAGTTTTCTAATAGTACAGTTATTTTGCTTTGGTTTTCTCAGCATAATTCGTTAAACTATTGCAGGAATTGGCTGAAGAAGCTGAGCGGAAAATTGAATCACCACATCCACCTCTATTTCTGCATTTCATAAATCTTCTGATTAATGATGCTATTTTTCTGTTGGATGAAGCTTTATCAGTAAGTTTTGCAAAATGTTTGAAAATTATATTTGATACTTAAAATATTGTCCTGTCAATTATGAAACTGTCATCAGTGTGATATGGATAAGCATGATGTCGCAGCACACTCATAACATCTCGTTTGTTTGATGTAATTCCATCTGATTCTGGACAAGCTACCATTTGTTTTTATGAACAAGGGCATATAAATTAAATGTTACTATTTAATTTTATTTTATTTTGGGGAAGAAAAGAGTTCAAGGACTGTGGAATTGCATTTATGACTACCCTATGGTTCGTTTACAGCTGGCCAATAATAGAATTAATGCCTATTGAATAGAGAAACGAACAGCTGGATATGGTCAACAAAACAGTAATAAATTTGCACAAACATCTATGTGAAGTTTATACTCATAGTGTTCTGAACAGAGCTTCTAGTAAAATCGGAAGGCCTAACAAAATAAAAAAACTGATAAAGTGAAAAACAAAGTAAGTCAAATATTTGATGTAAGTGGCTATTTGATTGATTGTGCAGAGGGACTGATGAATGTTTTATTTTAAGAGTTGCAGACTGAAGTGTGGTTCAGAATTCCACAAGAATGCTACTTTGGGAAGATTTCTGCAAGCTTTTATGATACGATAGGAGCAAACTTTCACGGTCAACAAAATAATGCACAAGTACCTTATGTTTCTCTTTCTTCATCCGGATATTAAAATTTTGAGTAAATTGTTACTGCTGCTCTTCCTTCCTCTGCCCCAAAAATGTCTTGTGACAGTAAAACAAATAATTCACATAATTCAGTTTAATTATTCAAAAATATTAATTAAAATATTGAGTTTAAGAAAAAGTCTTTTTATCGTAGTAGGCATGGTGCATGGTGCCTAGTAAGTGGTCAGATAGCTGTAACTAAAAATTTGAGTTTAGAAAAAAGTGTTTTTTTTTCGTACTAGGCACAGTGCGTATGTCAGAAAACTGTAATCTGATTGATGCTTTACAAGTATGTTTTGAGCTTTGGATTATCTGTTGAAAGTTGGAATTCAAATCAGTGTCTTGAATTTCTTCTGCATACAATAATGATAATGATCCAATTGTATTAATGCAGAATTTTGTCAAATTTCATTATTTTTAAAATATTAAAAATATAATAAGAAAATCAAATGAAATTAAAAATTTCCTTTCTCATTTAATTAAACACTTATACCAAGTCCTCTTGCAGTAATACAGGTGCTAACCTATCAAGCTTAAAAGTGAGGAAAATTTTCTCAACAACAAAATTAATTTTTGAATGATAAAAGCTTACAGAAAGAAGCAAAAAAAGGGATTTTGTGATAATGAACTAACTTTAATTAGTATCTATTTAATATTTAAATACTTTAGTCAGTCTTTATACAGTTCCTAACAAGAGTGGCAGATTTTTATTTAAGAAAAAAATGTAAATTTGTTCTTAGTAGTTGTCTCTTAGACAGTTTTTTCTAATAGTTTTTCCATTATGCCATTTTTAATATTAATTTTAATTCTTGTTTCAATAACAGTACTGAAAATGCTTTGCATTCTGCACTGCTGTTAGTAACTGACAGCATAACCAAAAATATTTTAGTTCATTTTACTTCATCCATTATTATATTTGTAATTCCTTCATCACCTTGCAATTATCTGATTATCTGTAGTAAGTGAAAATTTTGGCGGATTTTTTTTTAAATGTTTTTAAAAAAATTTAGAGTAGTAAATTGTAAAATTATAATTGCATTTTTGTCAATGCAATATTGATATCATCATCGTAAACTGGTAAAGCCTAGAAAAGTATCCTATATTTAAAAAACATGGATTGAAATATCTGCAAATTTAGCATGAAAATTTTTTTGTGTAATCTTTGCTCATAGAAGTATCCTCAAACATGTAACCGAAATTTTTTTTTTTTTTTTTGGAGGGGATTGTTTCCATTTGACTTCAGACATAGACAATGTGTTTTTGGATACAAATAAAGAAACTTTATACTTCATACCAGTCAAGAGAAATATATGTAAAGGAGGTTCTCAGCAGTGTATTTGAAAGTGTGGATGCTCCGGCCTAAATTAAAAGAGTTTATATCTCTGTAGAAAGCAGACGAATTCTATGCGGATGCAGAGAAATTTAGAATGATTAATACAATTAATACAAACAAATTTTTGGTTGTGAAATTTATCAATTTTGATCATTTCTAAGCTGTCTTTATTGTAATGAAATGTAATCCTCTCTTCACTTCACCCAAATTTGCTATCATTTTATCATTCTATTAATGAAAATTTTTCTTCTAGTATATGAGCAAACTTCGAGAGATCCAGCAGCAAAGGGACAGTGGATCTTGGAGTTCTTTATCTTCTGATCAGCAACAGCAACAAGAAGGCAATTTCCAGCATATGGGCCTGCTCGCTAAGTTTCATAATGTTATGAGCAATGAAACTATTCACACTCTTGAATGGCTTACAACAGAAATCAAATCAATATTTTGTCACCCAAGTATAGTAGAACGTATCACTGCTATGCTCAATTACTTTTTATTGAATCTGGTAAGCATCATTTTCCTTGCTTTTACTGTTTACTTGATTTTTCCAAATAATAATGCAGTAGAAGTCCAGAAATTCGCAATGCTTGGGATCAGAGGTTGTGCAGATTTTAGGATTTTGTGGATTTCAGGACAGAAAAGCTAAATCATAATACTCAGACTAAAAGTACAAAATAAATGTTAGCTATATGAGCCTTTTGTCCTAATAGGGCATTTTAACAGCCATAGTCTGCTTTGGGGAAGTAAAGACACCAATTCACAAGAAAGAGAAACTGAGCAGATGATTGAAGATCATTGCTTTTATTTCCTGAATAATGGGGAGGACACATACTTCTATGGACCTTCAAGGACATTTCACGCTCTTCATCTTGCCATTTGTTCACCATCTCTGTTGCTATTTTGTACTTTTAGGGTTGGGAATGATCATTACAACAGCGATCAATATCCCACTTTGGTATCTCTTTCACAAAGTGGAGCAAACCCTATATTGAGATCCCTTCAGTTTACACTTGATATAGCAGACTTGGAATTCTTCTGCTTCAGAGCTCACAGAGAAAATGATAGATGTACATATCATTGATGCAGTATAAGCAGTTATTAATGCTATTATTCAGGCAGCTACACTCTCTATTCCTGAAACATCAGGAAAAATGCTAAAATAATCAAAACCATGGTGGAATTGTGATTGTCTTGAAGCAGTTTCCCCAGTGCATGGAGGAGAGTTGTTGTCATTCCTGTGGTTAACCCATTGACATACAATGACGTCCGGAAGACATCATTGATTTCATATGCCAATTGATTTCGTCTCCAAGACGTCAAGAGCTGTCTTTGTCTAATGCCATGCAGTATATTGTTATATAGCAAACACGGCCAAACTGCAGTTCTCCAACACTTGAACTGCCACTTGCGACCTACTTGTGATCCTTTGCCATCTGAAATGCGACTTGTTTTGAATAAATATAGTTTAATGTTTTTAATACAAATGGAATTTTAAATAGGAATCCTACAATGCCATGTTTCTTTATTAGTCGCTAATTTAATTTCTGATATGGAAAAATTTGACAGATTTTAAACTTTCCACTGCTGGCTTATCATAAGAGCAACAAATACTTAAAATTACATGTAATTCCGTTTCTGGTAATTATTATTCAAGTTATATTACTTTGTGAACAGGTAATGGTCATCGGAATACAGTAATACAAAGTTAATCTAAAACGCGATGCTAATATGTTTATTTAATTATCCTCCTTAATATTTTTTCTCTCAAGTTAATTTTACTTCTAGGAGTACCTGCTTACATTCCTGTGTGATCCCATTGTTCACAACACTTGTGATCCATCTGGAAGATTTGCTATTCATTGTATAGTACTACTTTTATTCACTCCTTGAATGGTGTGAGTCTCTGCTGAAAAAACTTGTTTCGCCTTGCAATCCATGTAGAGCTCTTTTAATCTGTAAAAGAATTTTATGAGGATTTCATTTTTGGTGATGTGAACTTTCAGCCTGTTATTTGGTTATGAGATGTTTCAATTTCTAAGAAACTCCTTCAAAAATAATTTCTTATCCCTAAGTAAGTCAGGTACTTTTATGCAATTGCTTCTCTGATTTTGCAACCATTCATAATAATGTGCTTAATGAACACTTTCCCCACATGAAACTCTTATCTTTCGTAATAATTCCTTGGTAATCCTAGGCAGAGATCCTAATTTATTTCATCAGCGGTTGTGCATGCTGAAATATTTGGAGTTGTGGCAAGAATCACTGGTTTGACAAGGATTTATATTTTAGTCAAAGTGTTCAATTCTCATTTTATCAAATATTGTTATTCCAGAATAGAAGCAGTCATAAAGCTTTTCAGTCAGCCTTTGTACAATTTCTGGAGATAAATTTTTAGTTGCCATTTATTCTGAAAATTCATCCACAAACTCCACTTATAGGTAACATGCAAATATTGTACTTCTCACTGTATTCACTAATGTATTGGAATTTTCTGCTTCAACTTTAAAGTTTATCATTTTAAATGCAGTATATATAGTTATTTGTATGAATACTCTTAAGCGAAATCCAGCTTTAATTCTCTATAAAAACGTTTGTATACTTGATAATTACCTCCTAGAAATCCGTAAATTATCTTTATGCTACATTATATAATTTTGCTGTCTAATTCTCTCACCTCTGAAGGGTTTCTGTTATTTAAATAACACTCCGACTTTCATTTTCTCAAAAATTTTTTAAATCTAAGCAAGTATCTGAACAGATCAGTAACTTCATCTCTTCTTAAACATACATAATAATTTTTGCCTTACCAGCTTCCACATCGTTTGGTCTTTAGCTGACAACCTGAAAAGCTGCAATAAAACTGAATGTAATAAATTAAAATGGATACAAACTTGTTAATGTAAACTGAAAACTTTTACGTGGTATAAAAAAATTTTGAACCTTTGATCGTAAGGCGCTCCCTTGTGGCAGATTCAAAACGTATGTGTGCCAGAGCATGGGAGTTGCTTAACATAGAGTGTGAAATGGAAGTGCTGTGTTTATTTCATGATCAGTATTAGCAATAAAAGTCTATTGCAGTAAATTCAGTATTTAGATTTTAAAAAAGAAATTTAGGGATTTCATTGTTTTTTGTGTTGTTGACGGGAAGAAAACTTTCTTGTCTAAACAATTGAATATTTTTGACAGCTGATCTAATCATAAGAAAAGAACTGTAGGAGCGGTCTCTCTCTCTTTTTTTTTTTTTAACGTTTTTTTGGTTGATAAAGAGTGTTTTCTTTTAGAGGTTGTACAAGTATATTAATGTCATGCATCTACATAGTCCATTTTAATTGTTGAATTATAGAAGTAATATTTACCAGATAGAAGAGAGACCAGACAGATTCTACAAACAAAAGATATTACAGAGAATTTATCTTTTATAATTTTATTGTTCTTAACAAATGAAGTGTTGAAGACTGAGTACCTTTCAATGTGAATGAGTTTGAAAATGTAGTTCTTACAATTCCATGGAGATGCAATAGAGGAAGATTCTTATTTTGATTACACATTGCTTTAAAATTTAAATTAATTTATAATATGGGATCAGTTATATTCTATCACAAGTAAGTAGTCAGTAATTTTGTGAGGAAAAAGTATTAGTTTGGTATATAAATTTTATTACTGTTTCAGGTTGGACCCCAGAAGAAAAATTTCAAAGTAAAAGATCTCAAAGAATATGAATTTAAACCCCAAGAACTTGTGTGTGACATTTGTCGCATTTATCAGAACTTGGGTGCTTGTGATGATGATTGTGGTGAACTGTTTTGTTCTGCTGTGTCACGAGATGGCAGATCTTATACACGGGATTTATTTCCTCTTGCCCAAGTTGTGCTGAACAAAATTGGACAAAGTGTTCTCGCTTCTCAACTTGATATTATTGCAAATAAAGTCCATGTAAGTTAGATGGATTTTTAATTAATATTGATTCTTTTTTTTTTCCTTTGAATTGAATTACCTTCTAGCTTATCAGTTACATATATAATGAATGAATGAACAAGAATAACTTAATAGAGAAATCTGTTTATTTTAAATACTGTGATTGCTAATACAGTGCCCGCTGCTTATTAAACTCACTTTTTAATAAATTCCGCCGCTTATAATGTTCAAATTTTCAGGAATGAAAATAAATCTATATTAATTAATAGAAGTATCACCATTAATTAAACTCATCTCTGCTGCTTACAAAATTCAGACCGGCAAAAGACTGATTCTGTAGATTCAGTATAAACTGTTTGTGGCAGATAAAAGATGTTTGTAGTTCATTCATTTATCTGTCAGTTATGTAGGGCTTCAAGATAAATTGTTTAGTAAAAATTTCAGTCAGTGTAGTTAGAACCAAGATATACTGGAGGTGTTGGATACCCTCCCTGGTCCTTGTCCGGCGCTGTTTGCAAACAGAGTGACAGAATACCTCTATCTTATGATTAACAAAAGCAGTTCTCTAGAGGCATTTGAAACAAGTTCTGTTAAAGCCAATAATTGAATATTCCCAGAATTAAAGAAAAGATGATGCTTAAGTGAGCATTGGTTCCGTTTCTCGAACACCACCCAATAGGGAATGGAAGTGCATACACACATTAAGTTTGCAGGGTGCTCTAAGAAAACATCATGAAATTCTCCCTTGGATTATTGTACATTAAGTGTTTGATTAAAAAAAGGAAGTGGTCTTTGTAGGTGTTTAAAAAAAAAGTGGTAATTATACCTATGATAACCATGAAGTGAGAGGTCAGTTTGGCAGCTAAATTGCAATATCGCTAGAAGCGGGAATTTTGGATTTGAACAAAACAATCACTGGAAGGAACATTTATTTGCTGAGTTCATGACTTGTAACATATCAGAAATGCCAAAATAAAATTATTTAAGGCTGAAAGGAAAGGATAAATTGTTGAAAGATTATGATACTTTTGGTAAATGCAGCCAAAGAGAGACAGCATTTAAAATGGAAATTTCTCAATTAATATTGTGCGGTTAACTTAAATAAAAAAATAAAATTGATAAAGAGCTAGTAAAAAATACAAATGTGTCCAAGGAAATGGAAAATTGAGAGATGTTGAAACTGCTCTTCTAGAAAAGATTCAAGCAATGAGATTTGGTTTTTTTTGTTTTTTTTTTTTTTTTTTTTTTTTTGAGCTTCTGAAAAAAATACAAGCCACGTGAAATTTATAACACAGATGAAACTGGTCTGTTTTATGCAGCATCACCAGAGCATCATTAATGTTTAAAAGAGAGACAGCGGCTGATTTTAAGAAATTAAAGAGTTATTTTGTTATTAATGTGCAATATCTATGCAACAATTAAGATGCCATTGTTTATTCAAAAAAGTAAAAACCACAATATTTAAAAGGAGTCCAGATTTTACCTTTATCTTACCATAATAGCAAGAAGTCATGGATGACGAGCAGTATGTTTACTGATTTCCTTTTGAAATGGGACAGAGAACTGAAAAATGGAAGGTGGGGAAAAATTGCTTTGCCTATTAGAAAACTGTGCGGAACATTCTTCTTATATCATTATGAAAATCCTCTGAAACATTCTGAATTCTGATTCTTAAATTACTTCCTGCAAACACAATTTCAGTTAGAGATGTCATTAAAAAAAATAATAATAATAAACAAAATTGAACCGTGTGTAAGTGCAAGCACTTCGAAGAAAGTAACTAAGTTGATATATTTGCCAGAAGCTGTATATATTGTAGTCAATGCATGGGAAGCAGTCTCTAAAATCACAGTTAAAAATTGCTTTAGAAAATATGGATTTTATTAAGTAGAAGCCACAGAAGAATTGCAAGCTATTTCTAATATATCAGACAGCAGTGATAGCAATTATGAGGATTCATTTTTAGAATATGCTGCAGTTAATGATAGTATTGAAGTAGCTTGTGAAAGCACTCATTATGATGTTATAGAAAATGTTAAAAAAACTTCGGAAACTGACAGTGAAAGTGACACGGACGAAAGACTTCACGCCAGCCTCAGCTAAAACGAGAAAAGCACTACAGACTCTGAGAAGAAATCATGAATTTAAAAATGAAGGTCAGAAAAGCTGCCAACAGTTTTACGAACTTGAAAATACAATTGGAAACTGTTGGCAAGCAGTTAAAAAAAAAAAAAAGCAGATAGGGCAGTTCTTTCTAAAAGTTTAAATTTCACCAAGTATGTAATTATAAAATCTTTGTGTTAAAAAAAAATTCCAAATTTTGCAGATTTTATTTTTAATTATTTTTAGCATTAATTTTTAATTCATGATTTAGGACTTAATTATTAGATTAATTTTTAGTTACTATCTTACAACGGAAGTTCAAAGTTGATACCGTAATTCACAATATTGAGATTGCCATTTACCAAACTCAGCTTCTTAAAGCTCAAATATGTTTGAAACAGAAGTGATTTTAATTATCGGTGGGTACTGCATTTTTAACTACACTCATGTCCATAAATTAAGGATAATTCAGAGTCACGCAGAAATCGAACTCTAAAATAAATATATCACCTGTAAAATCACTGTACACATCTTCAAGAATCATATGCAAATTTCAGGAAGTAACCAGATGACATCGATGGTACGTCACAATGACGAGAGTGTAAGAGAGTGATATATAAGGAATACAGGCAAAGAAGTAAAATTGTTTGCAGGTGCTTTATAAGCATTTCAGTGCAATAACCGAATAGTTTGACACAAGCGACGCATTCGGATGATTTTTTACGTGGTAGAATTATCGGCCGTCTGGAATGTGGGCGTACCCAACTGGAAGTATCAGACAAACTTGGAATTGCCCAGAGTGTCATCTCCAGGCTTTGGCAACAATTCCAAAATGATGGTAATGTGAGTAGATGTTACAACACAGGTCGCCCCAGAGTTACAACGCCGAATGAGGACCGGTATTTGGCAGTTACTGCCAAAAGAAACAGGCGGAGCAAAGCCTCAGACCTCTCTCGTCAGCTCTCTTTAGCCACTTGTACGATAATTTCAAGGCAGACCGTGTACAGACGCTTAGGGCAAATTGGTCTATATGATCGTAAACCTGTCAGATGCGTTCCACTTTCTGCAACTCACTGTCACCTGTGGTTAACCTGGAGTAGAGAGCATGCATTGTGGACACCGCAACAGTGGGCTTGTGTGATGTTTTCCGACGAGTCCAGGTTTAGCTTGCAGTCTGATTCTCGCCGGACTTTCATATGGAGAGCTCCAAGTACCCGTTACCACCAAGCAAACATCATTGAACGACACCATTACGGTGGTGCAGGAGTTCTCGTTTGGGGTGGAATTATTCTGGGTTCCAGAACAGACCTGAATGGTCTGTTCCAGAACTGACCATTCCTCCTGAATTTGACCTGTTCAAATTGGAACCATGACAAGCCAGATCTATCAGGACGTCATTCTGGAACAACATGCATGTTTATTTCGCGGCGCCATGGGCGCACAATTTGTGTTTATGGATGACAACGCCCATCCTCATCATGCAAACATCGTAAGCGAATGCCTTCAGTCGGAGGATATCACCCGTATGGTATGATTCTCAGCAGACTTGAATCCAGTAGAGCACATGTGGGACATGCTTGGCCGACGAGTTGCAGCCCATCAACCGGAACTTCGGAGAGCATTGCTTTTTGAGTGATGTAATATCCCCCAAGATCAGATCGATAATTTGATACTCAGCATGCCTAGTCGTTGGACGGACTGTATTGCATCGTCTGGGAGACATACAATGTATGAACAATCATAACAACCATGTGGTGTTTTCTGTAATTTCCTCCAGGGAGAACAATAGCTAATTTTTTTAATAATATAAAACATATAGCATCTTTTTTTTTGCTCTTTACATTTTGTTTAATAAGTAAGCTTTACAAATAAGTCAAATTTGTTTTGCTTCTAACTCTTCCTTTGCCTGATTTTGCATTATCCTTAATTTATGGACATGAATGTATATTTTCACCATGATCTTGTTCAGAATGTAATTTTTAAAGATATAAGGACTATGGATCATAAAATATTTATTGTACTTACGTAAGGGTATAGTGAAACTTTTCAGTTATTCATATGTAAGGTTATAGAGAGATTTTTCAATCATCAGCATTTAACATTTTCGTTAATTCTTGAACAATTATCTACGGTCTTGAAGAAAAATCAGTGCTGTTGGTAGCTATTGTTAATGGACTGTACATAAATTCATAGTGGAAAAACTTAGCAATATTTATTTCTTTAACCCATAATAATGCAGCTTAAATGAACAAAAGAATGAGTAAGAGTTATAGTTTAAAAACTGGCTGCTGCTTTGAACAGGCAGAGGAAAAATGACTCTGAGTGGGCTGAATATGTGCTTCTCATTTAGTGGTTAGTATTGGGTTCTTGCCAGTAACAATGCTTGTGAGTGCAATCATTACACTGATATAAATAGACAAAATATTCTAACTTTGACAGAACATTCTGCCTGGCATTGAAATTTGATAACAGTCAAGTTATTACAGTTCTAAAATTGAGCTCTGATGCTTTTTTAACATTAAAAAACTTGAAAAGAGTAATTATAGAAACAAACCATGACGCCAGCAATATATATAACTTGGTATAAAAGTGTTACAATATACATACATTTCAAATTAAGCCATTTAAACATACAATCATTATTAAATTCTTATATAAACTAATTCTAAATATGTCAAATATAAATTTAGTAGTAAACTTGAATATTAAATTGGCAATAAATAGATTTTTTTTAAAAATACATCTAGTAAAGATTCCTGAAGCCTCACATGCATTATCACTGCACCAGGGATTGCCTCTAAAATTCTATTCAATGCCGAGTGACAATGAGCCAAACTGCCATTCATTGCACTGTTGCAAGTCATTGAGATAATCTCTAAGCTAGTGCTTCCATATTATTTGAACAAGCTTTGTTGGGCACGGCCACCTTGATAACCTATTATTAGTAATTTCTGTCAGTTCGGCCTGTGGTATAAAAGTGATTGGACAGCCAACTAAAAAGTGCCGTGGTGTTAAAAGTTCAAATTTATTAATACTATTAGACATAGGGATCAAAGGGCAAGAATTTAAAATTCCTGTAGTCTGTGTTAGATTATCTTCTTCTCAAAATTGGTTCAGTCTTAATCGTAGTAATTCACAGTATTTGTAAATAAGTGAATGTATGAAGCTTGATTCACAAACAAAAAAATAAACATTTATTTTATATGAGCAATTATTATTCCTGTCATTACAGGTCAAGAACTTCTTTTCCACTTAACTCAAATTTTCATACATTCTAGTATCACACGAATAATGTTCTAATTATTACACAAATTTAGTAAATTTTAAAGCTTAACCTAATGAATATCAAATTGTATAAAGTTTTGTTAAATATCTTCAATTAAATTTAGTAAAACAGTGTTATAAGCATAAAAGCACTACATTACGTGTACACATAATACCAAATGATAATATTCAATAACAAATTAACATAACAGTGATCATGATAAATTTAGTTAAAGTCTGTTAACTTTGTCGCTGTCCTTTTGAACTCAATACTAAAGCAGTTTAATCCTGTATTTCAAATTGGTACAGCAGTTGGACTGATCTCCAAATTGTTCCATCTTTAGTTTTAATACTATAGTCTCATACCTGTCCATCATGGCTGGGGATAGCTTCAATGATGTTACCTATTTACTAGGTGTTTTGTGGAAAATGTTCATTGCCTATCACCACCAGATTAATAATTTTGAAATTTTACACTTCTTTTAAGTTCTGAACTGTGTGTGCTCAGCATAGCATCATAAAATATTCACTTCTCCACCTCTTCCAGAATAAATTTATCAAGTTTTTTCTGTAATTAAAATATCATCCTTGTTTGAAAAGTCTGAATTGCTCAGTTTTATATAAGGTAAACTCAGAATTCTTCTGCTGAGTAAGGAATATGCATGTCTTAATTGAAATGGTGCTTCTGGCTTTGTATTGGTATATGTTAAAGGTCTCGAATTTATGACTCCCTCAATTTCAATCAGAATTGTCTCTAATTCTTTTATAGTCAATGAAGATTTTCCAGTTGCTTTTCTCAAACTTATTTTTACTGATCTGACCATCCTTTCATAAAATCCGCCTCACCATGCTCCTCTTTCAAGGATGTACTTCCATTTGATTTAGTGGGATGAAAAATATTCCTTTATATCAGAGTGATTAATTGATCTCCATATCTGGCTTAAGTCCACTTCAGCTCGTTTGAATGTTTTAGCGTTATCCGTATAGATGATGGAACACAGACCTCTTTTAGATATAAAACTTCTAAAAGTGAGCATGAATTCTTCTGTTGTCATATTTGGAACTGATTCTAGATGGGTTGCATGCTCATAGCACAGGCAAACAAAAGTATATAAGATTTACTCTCACTGTTCTTAACAAAGAGCTGTCCAAAGTCTATTCTCGCTATCGGAAAAGGTGGTGATTCTTCAATTCTATCAACTGTCAGTGATGCTGTAACTTGCATTGTAACATTTACATGTTATGCATCCTTTTAGACAGACTTTATGTACTGTCTTCCTCTTATAACCCAAAATCTCTCTCGAGGACTAACGTATCAGAAATTGCTGTATGGTATGCCTTCTTATA
This sequence comes from Stegodyphus mimosarum, assembly GCA_000611955.2. NCBI lineage: Eukaryota > Metazoa > Arthropoda > Arachnida > Araneae > Eresidae > Stegodyphus > Stegodyphus mimosarum. The sequence continues at coordinate 52,513 of KK120994.1, read as the reverse complement.
AGCATCTTTTATTATAAGTTCAGTGAATCTGTGCTGTGCAAGCAGTTGGGTGTTTTTTGTAAAACTTCATCTTTGATTCTTATAATCTCCCACCAACTAAAATAATTTCTTAATTTCTTTCTCATCTAAAGATGGATTCAAATCACAAACCTTTGATTCTTTTGGAATACATTTTCCTTCTTTAAGATTCTTTAATTCTTCCAGAAATTTTTCTTCTGTATTTCCTTGATCTGATAGGTTTCTGTGTTGGGAATTTCACTTGCATTTAATTCAGCATGAATTCTGTCTTCCTTGTTTTTGTTTCTCGCATTAAATATCAATTTCTTAATATAGGCTGTTGTTTTATACAGCTTTGCAGTTGAACTATATTTGTTGAAATCTGGGAGGTAAAATTTCTCTTTCTTATTTTCGAAAAATGCTGCATTCACTAATATTTTGAATTTTGACTTTCCTCCATAGTCAAAGGATCAATTCCAACTTTACTGCGAGGCCATTTTTTCTTGAGGTTGTTTTAACCAGTTGGGCCCTTTAAACCAATTTTCATGGTTAACCAAATCTGCTTCTGTACACCCTCTTGATATTATTACATCCGCTGGATTATCTCGACTGCTGCAATGTCTTCAATTTGATGGATCGGATATTTTTTGAATTTCACTAATCCTGTTTGTAACAAAAGTCTTCCACTCTTTGGCATTTTCGCAGATCCAGCAGAGAGCTATTGTAGAATCAGTCCGCAAGAAGTAATTATCCTGTGTATGAAAAATGGATTTTAAGAAGTTGAGTATTGTTGCAGCAAGCAATGCTGCCATCAAGTGTAGCCATGGCAAAGTTAACTTCTTTTCTGGTGTGCTGCCCTTGATGTAGATGTTACAAAGCTAACTTCAAGATTTCCATCTGATGTTTTGTAGTGGACATATGCAATGGCTTCGTATGCTAATACACTAGCGTCAGCAAAAGTATGTAATTAAAATTTGGTGGATCAGTTTTGAAATAAGATTTAGATATTGATAAAGTTTCCAATCTTGAAATGTCCTTATATCCGTTCTGCCATTTATCTTTCAAATCCTCACTTAGTTCTTCATTCCAGCCTACACCTCTCTCCCATAATTCTGGAAATACAATCTTCACTCTAATTACAATTTGTGTTATTAATCCCATTGATTTCACACATGTTATAAATTTTACATGTGAATTTTAAAATGCTTCTTTTTATGTTCTGTCTGTTGTCTAACAGTGACAAAATAGAGGAAACATTATCTGTTTCGGTGTTCCAACCAATACCCATACTTTCAGTGGTACTGTACAATTTTTAGAAATGGAATGATTTTCAAATCCTGTATCATTCCAGATTTTGAAAAGCTCATTTGAATTTGTTTGCCATTTTCTCAGATTCATAGCTGCCTCTTATATGATGAATTTTGCATCTGTAGACCACTTTCAAGCTTCAGATACGGAATTTGCTTCTGCCAACAGATCATCAACATACACTGGTGAAATAAATTAAGAGAATTTGTGTATTTTATCGAATTGCATGAAAAGAACTGAACTGAAGGAAAAACCACTGCTTCTAGATAAAAATGCAAATCTTGTACAGCAAATACATAAGCGTACACATGTTTGTAGGCGGAGCCAGCAGAAAAACAGGTTAATTCAGTGAATTTTATAAGCTCATGGAGGGTAAGACGAATTGCATTTGCTAACACACCTCGTCGAATTTCTTGGTGTTATCTTGCAGCAATCGGTTAAATTCACAGCAGAACAGTAAAAATAAGTAACCATCAACGTTTAGATGATGAAATGAGGTGGCGAATTGTGGGGAGGCTAGAGGCAGACCAATTGCAAGTCCAGATATGCAGAGAGTTTAATTTAACGCCCAGAGTCATGTGTGACCTATGGAAACATTTCCAGGATACTGGATCCATCGAGAGAAAGCCTGGTCAAGGTCGTCCAAGAGCCATGATGGTCAGAGAAGATCGCTATTTGTCCATTTTAGCAAGGCGTAACAGAGAGGCTACAGCTTCTCAGCTCTTTCAGGACCTGTATGCAGCTACAGAACCTGTGTAGCAAGGGTAAATGTTTCCAAAACACTGAATGAAAGAGGGTTGTTTGCCAGAAGACTGGCTGTTTGTGTCTCGCTCACAACTGCCATCATGTTAGATGGCTGCACAGCTCTCCACGTCTTTGACAGAGGCTCTGTGACTGGTGTGAGGTCTTCGAGCCCTATGTTCGCCTTTTCCGGGGTGCAGTGTTCCCTATGTTCGCCTTTTCCGAGTTCATCTTACAGGATAGTAACACTAGGCCACGTAGAGCTCTTCTGGTCGATGAATTTCTCGAGTGTGAGGATATTCGGTGGATGGATTTTCCAACTAGGTCTCCAGACCTCAACCCTATATAGCACGTCTGAGACACTCTGGGGGGATGGCTATTGCAACTCGCAACCACCCTCCAAGAACCATCCAGGAACTCAAAACAGCGTTGCTGAATGAGTGGGACCAATTGCCACAGGCACTGATAAACTGTCTTATTTCCAGTATGACATCACGCTGTGAGGCCTGTATGGCTGTAAGAGGGGACCAAACCCCCTATTAACACATTTCTTTTTGTGTCTTCTGCAACTGCTGTTTCAGACCTTCAGACTCCCATGAGTGTTTCACATGAACATGTTTGCCTGTTATAACTGTTGAATGTTTATTATGTTTGTATTATATCAACCTATGTTCACACCAAATTTTATTAAAATCTGTCCAGTAGTTCTGGAGATCGTAGATCAAATACGAAAATTCTCTTAATTTATTTCACCAGTGTATATATATTCATTCATGATCCTATATGCTTCTTCATTCGAGTCCTTTATTTATTTATTTGGTGTTTTATTGTCGCTACTAAGAGGAAAGTGCTAGAAGTCACTTCAAATGTGACTCTCTTGATTCAGTAAATTTTCAGTTTCCCTGATGCCAAATCATCAAACCATAGAAATCTTTGATAATCCTGATTGGCTTCTGCTAGGTGAATTTGTAAGAAGGCCTTTTTAATATCAGCCTCAAAGGCAATTTTATTTTTTCTGAAATTTCGAAGTAGTGTCAAAATGTTAGGATACAGATTTGGTCTCTTTAATAGATTATCATCCAAAGACAAGCTATTTAACTCTTTGATGAAGCATTATAAACTGCCCTTAATTTTATAGCTTCACTGTCTTTCTTAATAAAGGATGATTTGGCATATAATACATTTTGTTTGAAATATTTTTATTTTAGGACTTATTTTCCCTATGATAACTTCAACTAATTGTTCATGTATAATCCTTTTGTGCTCTTCGTAAAGAGATGAGTTACTCTTAAACTTGTTCTTTAAACTGAGTAATCTTTACTTTGCTATATTAAAATTATCATCTAATTTTCATTCCCTTTACATTCCCCTTTGCATGGTAATCTAAGTACCTTTTGCCACTAAATTTTTTCTGTTTCAAATTGTTTCATAACATCAGAGAAATTCAGTGAATTATGTTCAAACTGAGATTCAACACCTAGGCTATCATTTTGCCAAAACCTCTTCAATTCTATTATTTGACAATCAGTGAACCCATTATTAATACTCTCTTGTTTATTTTCGCAACCATATGCAAAGGCTGTTGGTGCAGTTGTTACACAAATATTACACAGCATTTTTTCATTATAGTAAACATTAGATGCTTGACCTTGAACTCATATTCTGAACAAAGTCTTTATAGCCGTTAAATTATTGTTTATCTTTTCACATCCACCCAAATTTATTTCCCAAAAGTATTCTGCACCTATTAAAACTTAAATAGTTTTGAGCTGTCAGCAAAATATAGGTTGGATTGATGGTAGTGGCATTTCATTTTAACATTTTCTGTACTGATCTATCCAGGGTGCAAATATATGCATTTGTAATTTTCTCTGTGATTAACACTACAGTTTCTGTTTTCTTCTTAGGATCATTACACTTTTGTAATTGGATTCTTGTTACCCTTAATCATTTTTCCTGGATTGCAATTTCCAAGTACACAAATGAAAATTCTCTTTCCTTATAATTGAAAATTTTAACTCATCTACTAATAATTTCATGATAAAAGAACACATTGAAGTATTCTAAATTCATAACCTTATGATCTTTTAATCCGTGAGGAGTTACAATTATCATGGGCATGTTTGTAATAGAACTGAATTTGAGTCTTTTACTTGCTTGCAATGTGAAACATAAAATTACCGGTTGGGGTTTACTTTCATTTCCTTTTACACAGTCCAGTCACATTAATGTGACCATCTGTCAAAAGCCAGAATAACCACCTTTCGCAGAGCGGACTGCTGCGAGACGTGCAGGAAGAGAGTCACATAGGTCCCTGAAGGTGTTCTCTGGGATGTTGAGCCATGCCGACTCTAATGCCGTGGCCAGCTGCGCTAGATTACGCGGTTGAGGATCCATGGCGCGAACAACTCGATCGAGATGGTCCCACAGATGCTCGATTGGGTTTAAGTCAGGTGAGTTTGCTGGCCAGGGGAGGACGGTAAACTCATCCTGGTGCTCTTCGAACCACGCACGTACACTGGCAGCTGTATGGCACCTCGCATTGTCCTGCTGGAAGATGCCATCATCCTGAGGAAAAACAATGCGCATGTAGGGGTGAACATGGTCCGCAAGGACAGATGCGTACTTGTATTGATCCATTGTGCCTTCCACAATGATCAGTGAACCTAGAGAATGCCAGGAAAACATTCCCCAGACCATAATGCTCCCGCCTCCAGCTTGGACCGTTCCGGCAATGGTTGCAGGGTGGTTCCTTTCAGAGGTTTCACGCCTTATACGCCAACGTCCATCTGTCCGATGGAGCATAAAACGCGATTCATCCGAAAACGCAACCTGTCGCCACTCAGTGGACGTCCAGCTGCTGTACTGGCGTGCAAATTCTAGCCTTCGCCGTCGATGAACAGCAGTCAGCATAGGTGCACGAACCAGGCGTCTGCTTCGGAGGCCCAGACGCAGCAATGTTCGCTGAATAGTACTTTGGGAGACACTTTTGGTAGCCCCTTGGTTCATTTTGGTGGTCAGTTGCTCAACGGTAGCCCGTCTATCTGCCCGAACGCATCTCCGCAACCGTCGTTCGCCTCTGTCATCTATGGCCCGTGGTGCACCACATTTGCCACGTCGCTGATTTTGGACAGTCCCATTTTGCCATGCACGGTACACTTTTACCACGGCGGCACGCGAACAGTTCACAAACTCAGCCGTTTCGGAAATGCTTCCACCCTTGGCCCGAAAGCCAATGATCATGCCCTTTTGGAAGTCGGATAAATCGCTTCGTTTCTGCATTACGCCAACGATTGAAATGTTTTCCGAAGCCCTCACACACCCTTTATATACGCTCAACTGCACTGTGCTGCCACCTGCCTTCTGTGATTGGTTATTTAACTCTGACATGGAAAGTACGTGGTGGTCACATTAATGTGACTGGACTGTGTATGTTAACATTTTCATAGGGTGAACTTTCTGTTAGTAAATTTATTTTCTTGAAACAAATGCTCTTCTGATGATTATTAAAATTACATTTTCTACATGGATTTAGTTTTTACTACAATTACTCCTCAAGTATGATTTTTTTTTTTTTTTTTTTTTGTAGTTTTCGAAACAATGACTTCGAACCTTTAGTTTGTTTCGTTTTTCCACTGACGAATGAATTTCACACTGAAAGAACAGGGTTCGTACAATCCTTAAGAGTCCTTAAAAGTCTTTAGGTTTTTTTTTTAATTTTATTTTTGATCCTTAAAAGTTCTTAATTTCGCCCAAAATCAGCAGAAGGTTCTTGATCATCTGAAAGTTCTGTTTTTTACAACTGCCATTTTGAGTGGGAATAATCATTTTGGAGGAATATTTTCGACGATTCACTGACAAATATAGTTATCTTTTCAATGGATTATTCATGGGTTAAATATAATGGGTTCATGTGATATAATTTGTTCTTTTTTTCTAATATAAATGATGGAGTGAAACATTTGAAACATAGTGATTTATGAAGTGAAACATATTGATTTCGAAATTACTTCATTTTTTTCTAATGAAGAACTCTTAAACAACTTTTTCCTTTTGGGGATGTGAATTCTTTTATTAAACGGTTCAAAATTTGCCTGCGTTAAGATCAGTTTCTATAGAAAATTTTTAATTCCGAGATTTGGGAATTTTCCGACGATTTTTTTTTTAAATGTAACATTGATATATTTCTTTAAAATAATGGTAATATATTGAAATTATATTTAAAAAATAACATTACATTACATGTAAGTAAAACATTTTTATTTTTCGCTGCCATAATATAAAGTTCCATTTTGGTCACGTCTTATACAATATTTTGAATCTGAAAAATAAACAAGGTATAACGGTATAAAGTACAATTTACGAAACAGTTATTAGTAAAAGAAATAGCTATGTAATTAATTAAAATTTTCTTTTTAATTTTTTCATGGTAAGAGTTTTTTCGATGTAATTGACCCAAAATATTTAGAATTCTCAGGATATGCATCAGTTTTATCTATAAAATTTATTTTACACTTTTTCTCTATTTTTTCCCCCCAAAAAAATATTTCTGGCTTTTTGCTGTTACAGAATTAGTAGGGGTAATTTTTCTTTAGGATTTTAGAGATTGCAGGTGGAAAAGTTCAGAAGGATTTGAAGGCAAGATTTATAGATCTACAATTCTAGAAGAATCCAGAAAAATGTCTCCATAGTATAACACGTAATGGATGTATTTTACAGAAAGTTTGCGATGAATTTCTTACTTTTGGGAGAACGCCCGGAAGAACAATGAAAACATAATATTTGAATGTTTTTACATCTGATGCTAGAAGCTTAGCATGTTCCCTTTATTTTCTCTACTCTTCTCTAGACACAAACATAGAAAATATCAAAAATGCATCTAATTTTATCACATGGACAGGCATTAAATAAGGGAATTTTTTTTATTAATAAAGAAATTGAAAATTGACAATTTAAAAGATACATCTAATATATCTTAATGCATCATACACAGAGCTGGCGCAAGGCATTTTCCCACATGATGGATGGTCCGTGGATCCTAAATTTTGCTGCCAAGTGCCTTTCTAAATTCTGCTTCCAATGCCTGCTCTAAATTCTGAGTTTTGCCATTTCTAGATCTTGTTGCTCAGTGTGTCACTGCATTCTAAAAATTCTGCCACACCAGAACCGTCCCTTTCCGTATATATTTCATATTTCGTCTGAGTGCTCACATTACTAAAGGACAGCTTTTTCTATACATTTTTTTTTTTTAAGAATAACAGAAACTTTAATTAAATCCAAAAATTCTAAAATGAAAAGAAAATATGTTGAAGAAAGACATTGAATACATAAAAGAGAAAGAAAATTATTCTTCAAAGATATGTACAATTATTATTATGTAAATTATCCAGTTGTTTATAATTTCAACCTTTACTGTAATTTGCCATTTCTAATTCATCACCAGTATTCAAATCACTTAGACAGTTTTTAAACTGAGGTTTGGGGAGTATTAGACAGTGTGTGTTTCTGACCTCTGCTTGCTCACTGCAGTAGATCCTACCAGCTCTGATAATTTGTAATTATTCATCTTTGCATTATCGCAGCCAATATTTCAATTTGTTACAATGATAAAGTTACTGAGCCTCCTTAAATTGAAGTTAAATAGTATAGTCTTTGGCCACTAATCCACACTTTTAGTTTGAATTTCACTCTTCTTGTTTAATTACATCACCACGAGCTGTAATTTATTTTGATAGCATAAGAACATGCCTTTATGTTCTAAGTTCTTTTTAAATAAGGGCTTATTTAAACCTTTGCCTGACTTTGTAGTTACTTTTAGGCATAGTGATAATTTACTTCATGTCTGTAGGGGGTTTTGGACTATTTTAACTTTTACCAGATGAAGTAAACCCTCATATGTGCATTGTGGAGTGGTCGACAAGTTAGGAGATAAAGCACTCATAAACTAATGGGAACATTGGTTTGCATGTGGAGACAAATTTCTATTTGTTAGAAAAGATGCTTAAAGAGAAGGAAACTGATATAAATTAGCCAAAATGTCTAGGAAGGTTTCAAATTAAAAAGACACATAAATATTTTGTTTAGTGTTATTGCTACAAATCATAAATGTTTGGTAGCTTTTAATGTGTAATTATCCTAGTATGGTTAAAAAATTAATGTCATAAATTGCATGTATTTTAAACTGTGAAATTTTATTAGATTGTGATTTTAATAGGGCTTTTTTAAAAAATATTGTTAAAAAAAATAAAATTTAATAGTGTCCATGTAAATACATAATGACTAAGGTTATCTAACTACCTAATTTAATTATTTATAACTAATTGCTTACCCTTAAAAATTATCTCTGCATATTAAAGCGAGGTATTGCTTTTCATTAATCCTTACCCTCATCACAAGATAAAACACAAAAATGTAAAAATTCATGTAAAACTTAATTCTTCCTATCTAGTGAGACTTAAAATAATGCAAAACAACTTATCACCTCTGGTGCTTTAGTGGCTTATTGGAACCTTAAAGTATATTAACTGGGTTACAATCCCTGGAATTCTACACGAAGCTATGACACTAACTGTGTCAGACAGAGCCCAACTAAATTTCAAAACTTGCCAACCGTGCCTACATCAGGCCTTTCAGGTTTGTTCTGATCAGCATGCCTCTCTCTAGGAGAGCAGCAGTGGTGACAACAGCCACTCTTTGGTTATGAATCATGCTGATAATGATTTTACTTCTCATTTTAACCTATGCTGCTTGCCATAAAATCTCTCTGCTATTTGCAAAACCTCTAGACTGAGCATTAGTATGTGTCAAAATGAGGCATTAAAAATGCTACCTGATAAATTTTATAAAGTTGATTTTTTTTAAATTTGTTTTATAATCATGTTTATTAAATTATATTAAGTAATAATGCGTTCTACGTGTGGATCAGTTTTATTCTTAGAATAGTATTACAAAGCGAAGTTCTTGCATAGCTAATATCTTTAATTGAATTTATTCAGTTCGCGTTTGTTGATGGGCCTTTAAGTTTTTTCATTATTGGTCCTTAAAAGTACTTAATTTCCATGTACAGAAATGTGCATGAACCCTGAAGAAACATGATTTGCATCACAGAATGCACAGTTAAATTTTACATTGGTTGAAAATGCAGCTGTTGATTGATTAGTATGTTTGAACTGTTTTTTTATTATTATTATTTATTTATTTATTTCATCCTTAAAATAACTGCTAGAAACTGTCATATTTTTAGATTTCTTTGTACCGTGTAATAAGCTGGAAGCTTCACGATATTCTGTTTCCATTTTTAAGAATTCATTGGTTCAACTAATTCTAAAACATCAAACTCTGTTTTTGATTTCTTTTTCCTGTTTTATTGTAAAGCAAACTCTTTCAGAATCGATTTCATTAAAATCAGACACAATAAATGACCGTAACTTCCCATAATTCCATTTAAAGTTTCTAGGGATTGAATATTAGTTTATACTTATAATTTCCAAAGAGCTATGGTATCACTCCTACACCTCACTGGATTTAGGCGTAGTAGCTTCGTCGTATCACTGTTAAATACAATGCTGTTTCTTCTGAAATGATCTTGAAGCAAAGTGAATACATTTGTAATTTTTACTTGTTAGAGCAAATCCTTTAATTCCATTTAGTGCAATATCCCCTAACAAACTTTTCAGGTATGAAAAATTTGTCAGCATCAGATAAACTTTCATTTTCATGAATGGAACTTTTAAAATGACACCAGAAATCAAGCCACATGCTTATATCACCAAAAAATTTATTTATTATAAGTTTTGACAGTGGTATTTCTTGCATGGAAAGCGATTGATTTATTAACCTCATTAGGATTTGAACTCAGAATATAGAATATGGCCTTTGATAGTCAGCACAGAAACAACACTCCACACAGTTCAAGACATGGAATTGTAACAGTCTTTGTTGGAGAAACTCTAGACTTACTCTAGATTTGCTACAAAGTAGATAGGAATAATTCATTCTGTCAATGGTAATACAATAGATGTAAGTAGCTTCACCATAAACATTTTCTGAAGCATCGAAGAACTCATGAATATCAATTCTGACAGAATGCTCATTTGGTTGATTAACACTTTCACTGCTGGTCATGTGAGGTTGTGTTGATGGTTAATGCTGTGTCATAGAAATAGACTGTACCAATGTATCGACTTACATATTATAAGGAATACAATTTAAAAGAGATAATAAAAGATTATTGTGTGTACCACATTGATTACTAAGCCTTTGAGGTTAGAATTTTATGACTACGTGCCAGAGTGTGATCGGCACTAGAGATCGAATTATTTCTGCAATGCCGTATTATGCGCTGGCGCATGGCATTTAAAAATGAATCAAAATAAGTAACAATATGCATTATTTTTTATGATGATATATCGTAAACAAAGGTATATATATTACAAATGAATTTATTTTAAGATAGTTACATAATGATACTATTGCATATTCAGAATCTTGCTCGTGTATGATCTTTGCATGAAATAAAACATTGTTTTCGTTACAAATCACATGCTTTTACAACTAGTTCCTAACCTTCACTCGACGCCAGTGGCAGTATACATATTCAAAATATAATGCCGATTGAACTTGAAAATAACAATGAGACGCTGCTTTTCTAGCTCCTGTGAGTGACTGGCACTTGAGACATTACCCATCTCTATGCACCAGAGCGTGATTGGCTGTTTACAGTAATGCCAATCATGTGCCAGTGTGTGATCAGCAGTGAAAGTGTTGAGCTGTGTATCAAATTTTTACCACTCATGCAACTCATTGGGAGGTAAATCCACATTCAATCCAGTTTGAGTAGCATAATCTGTGCATGAGTATTATTGCCCTGTTTACTGTGGGTTCTATAAGACACAAGGGATCAAAAAGTTTAGCTATTTCAGATAATGCCTGATGTTTAGTAATATATCTTGATCGTTCAAAGCTGTTTTAAGAGTGAGGTGATCATCTTTCAGTTTCCAGAACATTCCTAACATTTCCACTACATTTTCTTGAGACTCCAAGAAATATTCATTTGTTATAATATCATACAGCAGCTTAGGATGATTGAATACCCATTTATATTATGCTTGAATGGGCAAAAGAGTGAGTAAGGATTACAATTTAATTATAACAGTTTGAACAAACAGAAGAAAAGTGACTCAGTATAGGCCCAGTGCATGCTTCTCGTTTACTGGGCTCTTGCCCCTAACATTGCGTGGCACTGCAGTCATTACACTGTGCAAATAGACAAACTATTCTAACCATGACAGAACAAATGCAAGAAGATTGATTTTCATATTTATGTGTTTTTTAATAAACTGAAATGAAGCATATTCAGATTATTGAAAATTACAATGTTATGTTTGATGTATTAATCCTTTAAGTGTTATAGGTTTGGCCCTGGTCCCTAAAGTTCCATGAATAAGGGGCATTTCTTGTTTATAATTTCGAAATGATCCTCTGATTTTGTACAACTCCTTTTCCTCTAATACACCCAGCCCCAAATCGAATTATCAGGTGTTGGCAGAAATTTTCATGTGTAATGAATTAGAAAACTGTCCTTCTATGTAGAATTTTTCACCCATAACCATTAAAAGTAATAATATGAAATTAAATATTAATAAAATAAATTTATAACTTACTGGACATCATTAACTAATATGATAATTGAACAATTAGAATGAACTTCATAAATAGTCATCTTCTGTTAGGTAATCACCTTCGTAAAACTGAAAATGGTCTGGAACCATGGGTTGTCATCTTAGATTTCAGTGTATTTTTTATTATTGAGAATATATATTTATTTAATAAAAAAAAACATGATGAATTTTAAAAGCATTTTATTCTAGGCATTTTAAACCAGGAGAAAATATTGTTATTATTACAAGTATGCCTTCTTAAACTATGCTACATCCTAAAACATTTGCCAAATGCATATACTTGTGTATGTTTAGTATATTATAGTCAAATATATATATATATATATATATATGTAGTCACTTATTAAAATGCATCATTTTCCCTAATCATAGATTATTTTAAGCAGCTTAAAAATATTGAATAAATGTAAGCAGAAAGTTAAAACCTATTGCCTTATTTAAAAAGCAATTTTTTTCCCAGTGTAATGAGGTTTTTAAACACTAGCTTGAGATTTTCTCTTAATAAACAAGTAGCATAAAGTTAAAAGATTAATTGTCCTTATGTATGTATATTAACTAAATATAAATTTGTAATGGAAAACAAGTCGCTACGACAATGGGATTTCATATTAACAAGTATAAAGGATTTTCTTAAATACATATAGTATATTGCATTTTAAGTTTATTGTTTGAATTATTATTTTCCAATTACTTAATGTTTTCAGAAAACGGAATATTGTTTTTAGATTAAGAATTTTAAACAATGTTTGCTATGTATTTAAAATGTGATCAATTTTCAGATGAACAAAGCATGTAAGGAAAAGTTATTATTGGTTAGGTGAGAGATTGTGTGTGTATAAGTTCAGAATCAAGTATGGCAGCTAGAGATTGGTGGAAAACTTTATTATTAAATATGCTGTTTATTTATTTCTTAAAAAAAAAATTAACATAGAATTGTGAGATCTACTATGTTTGGCTAGCATGAAATAGTAACTAGATCTATTTAAAGTTTGTATTGGGTTACTTCTGTCATGACGTGATGATGAACACAACAGAGAAAAGGTGTAAAAGACATTATTTATCGCAAATTGAGTAACAGGAGGTACAGACTTACATGCTTACACAAAAACACTGTCCAATTGTGGTGAGAACTTAAATTATAATACATGTAAAAGGTAAAGAGGTAGTGCTAGACTACACAATTCTATTAAATCTAACAGGCTGACTCGGAAACCTACAATGGCTATATACTAATTAGACAACCAGAATGAGTAGTCACTACTAAGGTTAACAGCTGAAGGACAAAATATCAAATGTGTGTTTCCCTAGTGAAACATGCCTGGCATACTCTGTGAGCTGTTTTTCTAATGCCAAGGTGAATTCTTGCAGAATGCTAAGCCACAAACTGGCTGGGATGACCAGTCTTAATTCACTATTCCCATTTGTTGTGTAGCATAAAATAAAAGGTTATCAATTATCTCATAATTTTGTGCTTTGTTTATAATAATATATATCTCTGGATGTTCAAAATTTTCCAGATTTTTTAAATATGCATAGATATGACTAAATTATGAATCAGTTTGTAATTCAGCAATGATAGTTTCCCAGGAGTCCAAGATTTTTGACGTTAACATCGAACATTTTATTTCCTTTCCATCTTTCTCTAATTTGTGATAAAGCATCGGCCGTAACATTGTCTTTTGTAGGCGTGTATACTTAATTATTAAGTTGTATCCTTGTAGGGATAAATTTTTCCCGGGGTATAGTTGACCCACAGTAGCATGATTCGAATACACAGTTATCAATGCCTTGCCAAAATATACTCTATAAACTTCAACAGTGATAAAAGTACAGTGAATGCCTTTCTCTCTGTAGACATGTAATTACGCTGTGTTTGATTAAGAGTTTTGTGAAAATAGGCTATGGGCTGACCATTCTGCATCAAAACAGAACCTGCAGCATAATCTGAGGAGGCCACCAAAATTTCATTTTTTCATCTCCTTCCAGAAATTTTGAATATGGCACTTGTATTAGTGCTGTTTTTAATTTCTCAAATGCCATATTAGCTTAAGCTGACCAAGAAAATTTTGCCTTGATTTTAAATGAGGCTAATTTCTTTGCTCTGTTTGGCGATGGGTAGTTCTTTATTGCAATTATTTTTTAATCTTTTGTTTGTATGCTCCTTTGAGAAATTTTATAGCCTAAGTAACTTAGCTCTTTTTCCACAAATTTACATTTGGCCGCATTCACTTTTAAGTCTGCTCCTCTTAATAATATGAAAACTTTGTTTAAATCTTTAATCTGTTCAACAATATTTTCACTATTTACTAGCATGTTATTGAGGTAAATAAAGGTGGATTTCCTAGAACAGGTCTTAATATAATGACCATGGTATACTGGAAGGTCGCCAGGGCTCCTCACAAACCTACAATGGCGATATACTAACTAGACAACCAGAATGCATAGCCACTACTAAGGTTAACAACTGGAGGACAAAATATCAAGCATGCACTTCGCTAGCGATATCATGCTCTGTCTAACATAACTCGCATACTCTCTGTACCGTTTTTCTAATGCCAAGGTGGCTTGCGATAGGTCCATAATATAATTCTTGCAGAAGTTAACTGGGGCTCCACACAAGCTGAAAGGCATAAGTGCTTGATTTATTATGAAAGCTTTTTTTTTTTTTTTTCAATGTGGGTTTCATAGCTATTTGAAAATACCGTGACTTGAAATCTAGTATGGTTATAAATATAGTTGATTCAGTCTTCCTTATGATTTCTTCGGTTATAGGCAATGGATAAACTGATATTTGGTTAAAATATTTATTCTGTAGCCAGCAGCAAAATCTTTGAAATTTGTAGGAGGCAAATAATTCTTTTTTTGGCATAACACTACCGGACTAACATACAAACTGCTGATAGAAATAACTATTTTATTTTTTAACGTATCTTGAATACGCTTTTCAATTATGTTCTTCTTCACCCTATCATATTTGTATGATTTTGTTTTACAGGGGCTTGCATGATTTGTGTAATACCGGATTTGTCAGGAAATAAATCAGAAAAAGTTCTTACCGAGTTTTCCAATTTGTTCTTCTATTCAGATTGCATGTGGCCTAGATCAAACACCAGTGGTTGTACTTCTTCTTTGGGCCTGGCTTGCATTTGCAGTTTCAGCATTTCCTTCTGGATATTTTCTGTGCTCCAGCTGTCTTGAGGAAAACTGTGTCTAGAATCACTGAGGCATCCAAATTGCAACAATAAAAAAACGTAGTCTTTTGGGACTCTTTTTTAACTTAGATGTTGAGTTACTTTGCGTATACATGTACAATGAATATCCTGAGCAGCAATGCTTTGGTATTATGTTAAATAGTCAGTATCTTTTTTAAATTGTTTCGAAAAACATTTTCAGAAATAAAGCTTACTTGCTTCCCTCTGTGTAACAAGGTCTTTGTTGGCACGTTACTTAGCAAAATCTGAATGACTGGTAGGGCCAAATTTTTTATTACCACTGTGTTTAAACATAATTTACATGGATTTTTATACATTTGGGCTGACTGCACCCTCCTTTCTTCAGCGCCTTGGAATAGTTTAACTGCTGTTTTTCTGCCCCTTGCTTAGAATCTTGTGGCCTATTTTGATTACCTGTGAAATTTTTCTTCTTATCTTGGAATTTTTTTCCCGCCATTAAATTTTCTCCTATTTTCTGCTCTCACCTTGTGAAACTGTGTTCTTCCATCGAATGTCACAGCGGATTTCTTCGAGGCCTGCATTGTATCTACTAGGAAGCTAAGCCCTTTCATTTGTTTTACATGAGTGGTGAAGTATGCAACATTAATGGGGGCCAGAGAAAAATTTGGTTGATTTTTGGCCATTGGTCCAGATTCATTCGTGTGCCAGATGTGTGAGATCTGGTATGTTTGGCTAGTTCAAATGGTAACTAGATTTAAAGTTCATACCTGGTGACTTCTTGCAGAGGTGTGAAGTTGAGCAATACAAGGAAAGGATGTAAAAGACCCTTTATTTATCACAAACTGTATGATAGAAGTGAGAACTTAAAAGTAATGTAACAGTAAATTTATGGGTAGAGATGTAGTGCTTGACTACAAAATTCAATTTAATCTAGCAGACTGACTCAGAAACCTACACTGCCAATATTCTAAATAGATAGCCAGAATGTGTAGCTGCTACTAAGATTAACAGCTGGAGGATAGAATAGCAAACAAATGCTTCACTAGCAAAATCACGCTTTGTCTAACCTGTTTGATTCAACAGTTTTAAGTATTCTTATCCACCTACTTAATTTGCATCCTGGCGAGAAAATGTGAGGGAAATAAGAGAATTCAAGAAAAGCTCAAAAATTAAAATAACTGTTAGTACAACAGGACCTTGTAGAATAATATAATTTCAATATCAAAAGTTTCAAAATTTCATAAAATTCATTACATTAAAACTAATTTTTTTCCATTGCATTTCTAAAAGTGTTAGTGTATAAACAATATAATTATTTGGATCTAAATTCTTTTGAAAAAATATTAAATATTTTATATTAATTTTTATTGTTATTTATGTATGTTTATAATAAATTTCCAATTCAAAAAGCTATCGTAAAGTTCATCTGAAATTAAAAGGAAAAGACTAAAATGTTTAAGAATTAGGCAATGGTAAAACAGTTCATAATGATCCTTGAGATTCTGGCAATATTATACACTTTTTAAACAAAATTTTCGTATAATTTGACAGAAAAACTGAAATTGGGAATTTAAATTTGTTATGTGTTTTGTAATCCGGGGCATAGTTCGAAATCATTTAATTGTTAGCAAATCAAAAATGTGCAAGCCATTTTGTAAATGTAAATTGTATCATAACTTTTAAGTTTTGTAATTTATTTTCAGCACCTGGCTATGAAACAGCAACAAGATGATGAACTAATGTCTGGAGCTCCAGAAGAGTTCCTTGATCCTATTATGAATACTTTAATGAAAGATCCTGTGAGATTGCCCTCTTCTGGAGTGACAGTAGATCGTGCTACGATAGCTAGGCATCTTCTTAGGTGAGTGTGTATTTTATAGTCATAGTTTTGATTTATGTAATAATTTAATGAAAAATGTAGCCCCCAGGGAAAAAAAATGTTTATGAAATTCTTAGTATGTAAAAAAGCTTACTAGGATTCTGCCAGTACTGTTTCTTGCTTCATATTAAAATCTAATTCTCTAAGAATTTTTAATTAAATGCTATTCTGTCATGTATAGAAACTTCATTAAGCCTCTGCCAACATAATTTCCATGCTTCAGATTTTCTAATAGTTTTAATATGAAATGCACATAATTTGAAATTGTTAAAATTTCAAAAAGAAAATGGTTTTTCTTCAAATTAATATGCACACAGTTTCAAAAAAGTAGTTAATATATATAACAATTTATAAACTATTATTAAGTCATCATATGAATTAATTTAATCACAATTAGATTGTATTTAAATATGAGCATAACAGGAAGCAAATTATCCTTATTTAAAAATGGTATATCTTTAATAATTTCAATGTGAATAGCCAAGTGCATAAATAAAAATTCTTGTGCCTTTTTCCTCTGATCCATGTCAGTTGTATTCAAACTTTTAATTAGAGTAATAACTTCAGTAATTACACTGCCGCAGTGTAATTTTGCAGCGGTTCTTGCTAAATGTTATTATAATGAAACTGTGTTAAACAAAATAGTGAAGAAATTAACATTGAATCGCTGGCTGTTGAAAAAGCAATCATCACTGATTATTTTTAATCAAATATTTTTCACATTTTCATTGTTTGTAGGTAAATACATAGTTTATGGAAAACAGAAGTGATCCTTGGTATAAAAAAAAGTAAAGTATCGTTAAATCTGTTATATAGGGCGTGGTGGAATTATTAAATATTGCTCATCAAAAGTATTTTGGTTACTTTGTCACTGACTTCCAAAAAGATTTAACATTTTTTTCCTGGCTTTTCAAACTGTTTTAAACATATCATATAAGTCAGGATTTCAAATCTGTTAGATTTAGAGTAGCTGTCATCACAAAGTTGTTTTTTTTTTTTAGTAGAAGTTTTCGTTAATTTTGACAGGTTTAACTGTAGTATGTAAATTCCTTGGAGTACACAACAGCTTAGTCAAATGTATGAAAAAAAGAAGTGGGGGTAGAAAATAGCAGTGTTATTAATAATTGTTGATAAAAAATAAAATATTCAGAAAGTTTAAATTTGTCATGGAATAAAAGGGGAAGCATTTCTGTTGTAATCATTATTGACTAAAATATGCCCAAAAGCAATATAATTAATTGCAAATGTACCAGCTTACACCAGTCTTATTACTCAGTTTCTTATGCATCACATGTGACTCCTCTTCCCTGTTCTGTCATTACATGTCATACAAAATGATTGCCAACAAGCCATACTTTCAGCATTAAGTGGTTTATTGAGTTACATAGCTACTTTCTTTTATAATTGTGACATTCTGAATGCAGCGTTTTATTTTAATTTAGTCTTTATTATTTTAGAATTGTTAAATGTAAAATGTTTTTTATGGTATAAAAATGGGTAAGTGGTTAAAAAATAGATCTTTGTGCAAAACTGAAAATGCCATGAAAAGCAGCTCTGATTAAGCATGTGTACCAAGTACTTTTAAAAAATCAGCCGGAATGAAGTTATTACTCTAATTAGAAATAGACCGATAGTAAAAAATTTCAAATAGCAATCTTATCGAAAGTAAGGAAAGCATTCTCGTGAATATTTATGGATTTTCATTTGTGAGAGATTAGGCTGTCTAGTTCTATGTATGTGTCAGGCACAGAGAGTTTCTTCGAATGAAAGTATGAAACCTTCATTACTGTTGTACCATTTAAAAACCAAACATTCTAGTTACTAACTTATAATATATATATTATATATATATAGTGGCTGTTTAAAGACTCAAATGAAATATTTTTAGAGTAAAGGTCCTAATGTAAAATTTTATCTCTTCTTGGCTAACTCAGCAAATAAAAGTGTATTTTATGTATCCTACGGAATAATTTACCAGTAGGTTACAAGTGGCAAGTATAATTGCTTAAAACTCCATAGCTTCTTATATTTCTGTTAAATGTATGTTAAGGCCCACCTACAGCTGAGTATTAAAAGTCACTAAACACTGTTAGTTTGGTGCAGGGGTCAAACCCCTGTGAATAGTCTGCCTGTATGGACATTTTGTTGTGTAACGTGTATATGAGCTGGTGTTCCTTAAAAAGTTTTCAACAAAGGCATCCTTCCTGTTAGACAGATAACCCTAGTGAGCTTTACTGTAACCTAATAAACCAAACTAATATATGTTAGGAGAACAGCATGTTCAAAATATTAACAGTATTCCATTCTCAAATGCCTTCAGAGGCTCACTTTTTGTGAGTATGGATGTGGCCAAAGGTACCCTAGCAGGGGATCATTTTCTAGGTAAGATGACTCTCCCAATCTGAGAGTCCCAGTGATCTATCTTCTTTTCCTCTCTCCTCCTCTTAGCCATTACTTAGCCTCTTAGGCAACTTTTCTCCCTTGTGGTTTTCCTCTCTGGAGGATGGGGCTAATCATGAGATGTGTTTGGTCTCCTCCGATTGCAGTGTTTTTCACTAGACGTTGCACTGTGTATAAAAATAAGTTAGTTGCTTTACAGAACTTAGAGGAAATGGACATGCCACCAGGATCTCAGGCTTCTCACCACTGATGTTATTAAAAGTAGAACTAATGGAATGTATCAGAAAACATTTTAAGTTAGAATATGTGTCTGCCAGATGACGGAAAACCTGTAACTGTATTTGCCTGGTGGGAGAAAAAATTGTAAATTTTGATGTAAATAAATGTAGAGTTGTAGAAGTTGAAGTAATCTGTATTGACAGTTCAACATACCACTCAGCACAAATTGTCATTTTTTTTGGTAAATGCCAGATGAGATTAGTAGAGTTAGAGAATGGCGGGGAAAAACTGAGTTCTTTTAAAACTACAAAACTTTGATGATTTTAAATGGGAACCAATTTGAGGTAGGCTATTTTTCAGTTTTTAATAGAATTCTTGAATAAAAATTTATTATTTGCTGATTATTATAATTGATTAGAATAATATTAAAATGGAGGCTATGTATAGGGCAAAGAAGTTGTGATGACATGCAGCTATAGTATTAAATAGATCAGTAAAGTAGAATCTGCAAAATTAGAGCAGGGCGAATTGATGGATAAGAAATTCAAAGAATTGCTTGAAATGTTACTTAAAAAATTGCAATTTTGAAACAATATGATTCTTAGAATGAAAAGCTCATATTTATCGAACAGGAGTTAGTAATGAAAGTAATTTTCACAGAGGAATATCGGGAAGGGGTTATAACTTTCAAATGTAAAATTCTGGAACAAATATGAAAAAACGCATGTAAAACTGAATCTAGAAATTCTTAAGAGGGAAATGTATCCCTGATGTTGAAAACTTCTGAAGAGAATACTTTATCAAAATTAATGATTTCTAAGTCTTATGATGGTCCTTGTTCTTATGTGAAATCTGGAAACAGTTTTATAATTCCATATATCAAAACAAAAATATCATCTCTATTGATAATTTTAATTTTTTTTAAAATTGCTTTTTGAGTTTAGCTTTAAATACGATTAAGGGATTATCATTTACTATCAAAAACTATATGGTTGCTGTTGATATACTAAAAAATCATTTCAACAGATGACCTGCTAATTAATGTGCATATGAACAAGTTACTAAGTGTTGAGCTTGCAAAAGGTTCTAGAAACATGGCTGCTTTGAGGAAAAATACATGTAAGTAGTATTAAAATACCTTAAATGTTACTTGAGCTTGTATGGACTTTTATTATCTCCTATTTTATTAAAGCTAAAACCCGAAAATTTAACTCTAGAATTCACCAGAAAAAGAAGCAGTAAGCAAAAATTCAATGTTAATGAACTATTATAACACTCTTAAAAACAAAAGTCAGATGCCAAGAAGCATCAATAATGTGAGTGCATTCTAAAAATTTTAATGTAAATGATCTGTCATTTTGAAACAAAAGCTTGCATCAAAGTTATGAAAATAAAATTCATGTATATTCTGAAAGGAATGATTACTCTACACATAAGCAGAGTGCTTCTGTTCTAATTACTGAGAGTGAAAATCCCTCTAAATACTGCAGAAATTTCATTTTAATTAAAACTGAAACTTCTCTAGTCTGCCAAGGAAGGAAAATCAAAATGTCTGCATTTTTTTGTTTATCTTGTCACGTAAATCGGGATTGCCTACTTGATGGAAAGGCTTGCTGAAAGGCATAAATGGCTTTATGTTCATGTTTAATTTGCTTTTTAAAAAGGTACCCAAGGCATCTAAACTTTTAAAGATGAAAAGTGCAGAATGTTTAAATGAAAGTGTGAAAACAAGGTATTTACATGCCTCGTCATGTGGTAATATGCGAGGAAAAGGATTACAAAGGTTAGAAGATGCTTCTTCTAAAAGTAAGGGAAATTTATCATTTGGATGATTGTTGGTGGACCTATTTTAAAGACTTTTTGAAGATCCTTTTAAAATTCAGGATGCATTCAATCACATTTTGTTCCAACATTCAGCACACATTTTTAGAGATAGGCATAGCTAAGGAAGATAGGGATTTTTTAAAGTTTTTGTGGATAAATAGTAAAGGGCTCAATCTTGTTCATGTAATCACGGCTTTCAAGTTCTTCAGTGTATTTGAGTCTCTTAAGGGATCAAATGCTCACCTCATTTATTAATAGCTGCAATAACACTGCATTTAGAAAAATATGAAGAAGCATGTAGCATGTTAAAAGAGGTTTACATGAATGATATTTTTATTTCTGCAACAGTTAATGCAGCAAAAGCTTTAAATTTAAGTAAAGACATGATCTTTATTCTTACCAAGGCCAGCATGGATTTACGTAGATGTGTTTCAGACTTTCCTTAATTTAATGAATTATAGAAACTTGACTGTCGTGAGACATCTAAAGACTCTATGATACCTTTAAAAGTTTTAGGTCTTATTCGAGACAATGTTAGTGACAATTCGAAAATAGATGTCTCTCATTTTGAGAAGTTATAAAATCTTAAAATTACTAAACACATCATTTTAGCTGCATGTGGTATGCCATAGAAATCATGAATCTGTTTACCCATCAAATTAAACTCTTAATGTAAACTATGTGGTAAAAAGGTATTTAATAGGATAAGAATGTTTCCCTTGATACAGAAGTCATATTTCAGGAATGGTAAAAGAAGTTGAAAAAAATAAAGGTTTTCGAAATTCCCAGACAATAGTTCAATGGTGTGTGGTGGAAGCTTCTAGAAATTCATATATTTTCAAATGCCAGTCACAAGTGTTATGATACCATAGCATACTGTAGATTTGAGAAGAAAGACAAATATAAAACAAGTTGCATAGTTTCAAAATCTCACTTTAGCTCCATCAAAAGGGGTAACACTTCATAGGTTTCAGCTGATTGGAACATTAATTTCTGCAAGCTTAGATTGATATTTACATTCGGTGTTTCTGATGTCAAATAAAGAAACTCTATTTTACTGGACTGATTTCCCAAATTTTCATCCTCAGGAACAAGAGACCTGACAATGAGTGGAAACAGTTAGAAATTGTGTGATAGATATCAAGGGAAAAAAACGCTTTTGTCAACCATGCTCTTTTATTTGCAGAGTATATAACAGGGATAATTTTTACTCCTTTAAATGCTCGAGGTGGTGCATTTTTTTCGATTACGAAAAGTTTACACTTATGCATTTGTGCATACTAAAACTGTACTCTTTGACACCAGTTAGAGCCTTTTCTGTAGAATTTGCCAAGGTATTTCGCACTACAAAAGACCAATTTCATCAGTGTTGTAAATTTGTTGTGATAACTTTTCATTATTAGTGAGTTCAATAACTTCATCTGCAAATAGTTCAGCAGCTTCAGTATCAGTTTTCATGAGATTGGCGATGAAAGACAAGTTGTTTCGCTAAATTTTGTCTTGCTTATATCGTGCACTGAGACATTTAAGTCTGAATTGTATTATTTTAGTTATTTATTATACCTACGTCTATTTCTTGCACATGCTTAAGGCTTATCTGAGTTCTGAATATATAAATTCCCACTTATACTTAAGACTTAGGCCCGGGGCTGGTTATCTTATCACTTGATGGAGTCCCTGAGGGTCCTAAATTCTGCTAATAAGCGCCTAAGTTCTAAATTCTGGGTCCTAGTGCTTTCCGTAAATTCTAAAAAATTTGTCATCCTTTAATTTTTTTGCTCGGTGCTTCTCTAAATTAAAAAAAAATTTGTCTTCACTAAATTCCGCCTCTCCCCCCAGTTCCGCCATGTGAGCTCTGGCAGTGGTTCTGGGTTTATGTGAATAACAAATCAGTTATTCTTAATTCGAATAGCATTAAATGTAATCTTTTGGCCTATTACTATTTTTAGCATATGGAAATTTTTGTTAAATTTTTCATCAACATTTCTTGGTGTATTGAACTCAAATCTGTAATCATCACCAAGTGTAATGTCAGCAGAAAGGTTTGCCATACTCTTTGTTATTGAATTGCTAATACAAAAAAAAAAAATCTTGTTGGCATTGCTGCATGAGTCATTACATAGTTGTTGTGTGCTGATAAACATTCGGTGAGGAAAGCCAGATATAATAAATAATGATTTGCCAGGCTTGGGTCAAGGATGTAAAATATTAGTTGGTGTAAAATAGGCAGTGTTTCTGTGTTGAATATTTTGGCTTGAGATGTCTGCCAAACAGATACGCAGCTACAGAGATCACAAAAATTTAGGCTAAAATGATTGTTTTTCAATAACAAGGTATTTTATTTAGTGCCAAAGGGAAACTTAGAATCAGGATTCCACATGTTTTATTATGGGGGGGGGGAATCAATGTGCTTGGATAAAGCATTAAAAAAAAGTTGGTGGTGGCCTTGAGGTCAGGATTTTAAATCATTCCGTATATTGGACATCCGGACGGACTTTAGTACTGTATTTGGTTTTCATGGCGGCCTTGGCTCTCGGAGATTTTCATATCATATAACAAGATGAATTCTGAAGTTGACTTGCCAAACATTAGTGAAGGTCTAAAAAGTGCTACTTTGAAAAAATATTTAGAATCTACAGAACTGATATAAAATCTTGAACTATACAGCAGTTTAAACAAGGCTGTTTGTTTAAGTAAAGAGTAATGACATATGTTTTGCTCTTAGTGAACAATTGTAAATTGGCTCATGAAAGAAAATCTGCCTTAAATAGCTTACTGCCTATGAGTTAAGGAAAGATTCAGAATTTACTATGGAAAGTGTTTGACTAATATTAACTAATTTGCAGAAAAAATCAAGGCATTAAAAACAGAAAAACTGATTAAAACTAAAAGCAAAATTATTTCACTTTCAAAATTATCCATTTCTAGATGAGAACGAAATTTTAAGAGTAGGAGATAGGTTAAAAAATGCTGAAATTTCAGAGAAAGCAAATATCCTATTACATAGTTAAAGAATAGTTACTTTACGAAATTCATAATGCATTGTTATCATGAGAAACATCTACATGGAGGATTACAATTTCTGTTATCTGCAATAAAGAAACAATACTAGATAATAAGTGTAAAGAATGAAATTAAAAATTTCATCTGGAAATGCATAAAATGCTGCAGAGTTTGAGGAGCATAATGCACCCAATTAATGGAATAACTAACACCAACCATAATGATTCCAAGTAGAACCTTTTCAGAGGTTGGCATCGATTATGGTAGCCATTTGCTGTAAAGATGGAAGGGGGAAGAGGAATAAGGCCAATTAAATCTTATATCTGTATTTCCATTTGCTTAGCTACGAAGGCAATCCATTTAGAGATTGCCAGCAACTTATAAATTAAAGTATTCCTAACTGCTCTGTAAAGATTTGCTTCAAGTAGAGGAAAACCTCAAGAAATAAGAAGTTATTGTTTTTGGTTCAAATAAAATCATCAGAGAAACAATTTCTTCTATCCAGTCAAATGCAGAATTTCAAAGGTGGTTATCAAATGAAAGCATAAAGTGGACATTCAGTACACCAGCTTCTGTACATCGTAGTGGTATACGGGAGAAAGCTATTACATTCATAAAGCTGCATTTAGAGAAATGTGTTGGAATTCAAGTTACAAAATGTTCCTAACTTTAATTACACAAATTGAAGCATGTTTGAACTCGAGGCCAATAACACCAGTCTCCAGTGATTTGACAGCTCTAATTCCTAGACACTTTATTATAGGAACTTCTGTAAAGGGTATTCCAAAACAAGAGTGCTGCATTGCAGAGATAACAATTAACAGAGCAGATATTCCAAGGATTTTGAATCAGTGGTCTTAAGTGTACCTATACCAGCTACAGGAGTGCAACAATGGAGACAACCTTACATAAGCTTTTGTGTAAATGACTTACTTTTTATTAAAGTAGGTAATATACCTTTGCTACATTGAAAACACAGAACAGAAGTGTTTCCTGAAACAGACAATGATGTTCAAGTGGTAAAACTAAAAACTGTGCACTGGGACCTTAAACATTTTCTTACCAAACTGTGTCTTATGTCAATCAATGAAGAAGAGCATTAAGTGACAGACTTATGTTGAACATGTTTAATTTTTTTTTATATTGCTTAGTGTACTAATGTTTTTATTTGTTTTTTAGTTTAACCCTTATAGTTAATTGTTAAAACAGTAAGTTATGAACTGTTTTACTAGAGGTTTGGTAAGTGTTATATGTATTTTTGAAGATTTTTGATTGTTATTTCATTTCTATATTTTTCATTTAATTGTTTGCATATATTGAGAATTGTGTTGAAATGAATGTAAGTCATTAGGGTGGAGGATGGATCTTTTCCGACTGCAGTGGTTTTTGCTAAATGGCACACCACACATAAAAATAAGCTAGTTGTGTTACAGAACTTGGAGTGAGCGGTTACACTAGGATCTTGGGCATCTCAACTCTGACAGTATTAGAAGCAGTTGCTTAATAATACTAATAGAATGTATCTGCCAAGTAGTGGAAGAATTGTAAATTTTGATGTAAGTAAATATAGAGTAGAAGAAATTGGAGTAATCTGCATTGACAGTTCAACACACTACTCAATATGGCCCTACTGCAGTTCTTTTTAGCTTTTAATGATGAGAAAACTGTCTACATATTTGCTGTGTGTGGAGAGGCATAAAGGAGGGTCCAGGTAGTTGAGGGGCTAGGTACTGTTCCCAACATGTTGCTTTGGCCTCTGCTTCATCAGCTAAATGGGAGGTACTTTATTGTTCTCACTTGTGTCAATCAACATTTGTTAAAGGCTTGAGGATAAGCTTTCAGTAGTATCTGCTTTCTGGAAAGCCAACTGTGGTGTTTCAGTTTGCGTTTAGACCCGGTTAGCCCTGGCGCAGGAATCTGTATCCTCTTCTTAGACTCCTTTGTGGGTGGGGTGGCCTGGTCCAAATCTTTTAGTTTTACAAATACGGCTCAGAATTAAAACAGTAATATAATTATTCAGTATTCAAATGGAGAAGTAAAGAAAGTGATAACAGATGAAATGTTTTTAGTACCAGATTGCACACTATGTTTTGTAGTTGTTTCAAGTGATTTAGAAGATTTTAGGAGGTTACCATGATTCCTAATCCAGAAATACCTAAAGGCATGTGTTGATGATCTGAAAACAATTAAAAGGTTTTCATCCGGCAATCTTTCATTAGAAACTGTGTTGGCTATTGAGTCAGTATATCTGGTTCAAAGAGAAAAAATGGGAGTTGTTAGAGTGAAAGTGTCAGTGCACAAGAGCCTGAACTGTTCTCATTCGTTTATTTCAGAGTACGATTTCCTTTCTATTTCCGAAGAGAAACTAGACTCGGAACTTGCTGACCAAAAGGTCTGTGCTGCAAGACTGATCAAAATGTGAAAGAAAGTTCAGTTGATAACTACTAAACATTCCTACCTTCAGCATGCCATATCTGCCAAAGTATAATAAGGATTTACATACCAAACCTCTGGGCATTTTGTCCATACAAAGACATCATGCCTTGGAAATCCTGCATGTACTTGCTGTTCTGTGGTACACTTTCATTCTGAAAACTATAGTGCTGTGCTACTTTGCATGAGTTAGAAAGGAGACCACACAAACTTTTTTAGGACCTGTTTTAGCTAGAAATTGAAAAAGAAGTTCAGAATATTAAAGTTGTCAGAAAGTTTAACTTGGAAGCAAGAAAGTAACAACTAGCATCCAACTTACACCTAATCTGCTAAAACAGTTTCTGCACAGACTACCTTGAATAAACAGAAGAAGCAAAATCCTAATAATTCAAGGCCTAAACAATAAAAATTTACTGATGCTAAAATAATATATAAAAAACTGAAAATAAGGATGCCCAAAAAACAGACATCAAACATGGTACTAAAACTGTAAAATCTTCAGCAAATCAAAGCTCCTTTGACGGCATGGAATCTGGCATACTTGAGTCAGAAATGGAGATAAAAAGAGAGAATGACAGTCTTATGGCATCTTCTCCCAAGCAAAATTGAAAAGCAGCACAGACAGAACGAACAGCATATATAATGACCACTCTTATTTTGTAGAACTGTCGCAGTTTCCTCTCCAGATCAGTAGACTTGATGACTGTTACAAACTTGTATTTGCTGCATGGCCTCTTAACATACTTCCATTCCTTGAAAAAACTGTGTCATTGATCGAAAAATACTGCTTATCTAATGTGAAGGTCCAACAGTAAAGCACCTTGAAATTCCACCTTGTTACAAACCCAGAATTCAGCTTCTAAATGTTTTCCACCTTCTTGGTAAGAAAAGCACTAACAAGATTGTATATAGGCAGTGTTTTCTTGAGTACAGAGATGAATACAGCAGTTTCATTTCAATGTATGCAGATGGATAAAAAAACAAACTGCTTATGTAAGAGTGTCATTTGTGACTGGAAAACTTACCGAGGGCAAATAACTGCATGATGCTTTCTCTGTATTTAGTGCTGAATTAACTGCTTTGTATCTTGCTCTCACTTACATAACTTAAGTTATGCCAAAAACTATTTGTTATTCATACTGACTCCTTTAGTGAAACTTAAAGCTTTATAAAGTTTTCATGATACCCAGAGTTCTTTATTTGTTGATGTTTTAAGTCTAAAAAAAATCCAGGGCTATGAATGAGATTCTTTACTGCTGCATTTCTGGACATGTGAGGGTAAAAGAAAATGAACTGAAAAAAATCATAGGAATGTCTCCTATGGATTTGTCAAGTTGGCTCATTGTCTTGAAAAAGTATTGAAACTATCATCAAAGCCAGAGTACAAAATAAATGGCGTCATTGTGGGACATTTAAGTAAATAATAAATTGCAAAACATGAAACCCAGAGTGGAATATTGGGAGGCAAACAGAAATTGGAAGGGGGAAGTTTCTTTAACTCACCTGCAAATTTGTTCTCTTGAAATATGCACAATTATCTTTTGAAAGTTGAGAATGCACGTTGTATTTGAATTGTAGTGCTGTTCTGTGAGTGCAGCACATTTTAATAGAATGCTCGAATTTTGACAGACTTTATGTAAAGTATTTTCATAGTTCTGATCTTAGTCTCAACATTTTAATTGATAAGGACATAAATCTGAATTTATTTCAGCATTTAAAGGGGACTCGTTTTTACTTCCTTTTATGAAGTAAAGGAAGTATTGTAATCGTAAAAATTTTCGGGTATCGTATTTCAACAAAAATATCCATTTTGATCACTATCAAATGCAATTTAACTATGTTTTTTGCATGATATCTGTACATAAGGACAGAATAAAGGACTCTTTTTCTCAACACTGGTTGCAAAAAGGATTTAAAATGGATTCAGAGGAGAATTTTTTCATGACGTCTGTATAAACATATGACGTATGTGCATATCTCGCATAACTCAATAACGAGTATATAAAACTGCTGTAACATGTACTTGTGTACCTCCCTTTTTGGTTGCAATCGGCCACACCAAAAGTATATAAATGTATATATATATATATATATGTTATATACAAGTACGCTCTGTTACTCTTCTCTGTGAGCTCAGTTTGTTTTATTCTTATATGGTGGTAAATTGCCCATTTTTTGCTTTAAAAATGATTGAATTATGTTGTTCTTATCTTCCAGGTAAAGTTTTTATGCCTTTAGTTAATCTGCATGCAATAGTAGTAGAATTAACAACAATTTAAAAGTTGTTAAATATAGCTAAGCCTAATTTTTTTACCATAGCAGCCATATTTGTTTACATTTGAAACTTAGCAGAATAGTGAATTAAGTCAGTTTCTGCAACTTCAGTATCTTTTTGCCAAGTGGGACCAAAAGTAAACTTTCAGTTTTGAACACCCAAAATCTCCCTTCTTGCCCGGTGGCCGAATTGATTGTTTTTGCATAGAAACTCTTAACTTTTAATTGTAAAAATTGTTTTAACTATATTTGGTGTTTTATATTTTTCAATTTTTGATAAAGATATTTTGAGGTTTTGGGTATTCTTGCCTTGCCTTGAAGTGAGAACTGAATTAATTCAATGAGAAATGTATCTCTAATGAAATTTGAGGAAATAAGTTGTAATGAAATGCAGGAAAAAATGCATAAAGTTTAATATTCCTTACAAGGAAGTGTATCCTTGCTTTGTCTTGAAGTGAGAGCTGAATTAATTGAATGAGAAATATATCTCTAATGAAATTTGAGGAAATAGGTTTAAATGAAATGCATAAAGTTTAATATTCCTTACAAGGAAGTCCTGTGGTGTGCACATCTGATTTTTATTATTGAATATGAATTAATTTCAACTATTTTAATGTATTATCATGTTTAAGGGCTTTTACCTGCTTTTATCATAAAGCTCAGCTTCTGAATTTTATGCAGCTATTCATCACACCATTAGTTTGTACTCTTCAGAGTATTATGATGAAAGGTTTCATCATCTATCCTGTGTCTTTTCAGAAGTAAACAAACTCAGTGTAGGGTTACTGAACAGTTCCATAACTATTTTCAAAGTGTCTGATAAAATTGATGGTCATATTGTATGATTAAAAAGATAAATTTTGGGGAATCTTGCATTGGGGGGGGGACTGATTGAAATATTTGAGTCACTTTACAACTTCTTGCTAGAAAATTAGCTTCAACTTATAAATGAAGTCAAAAGAATAAAACCTACGTAAAAGAACTCTTAAGGATTGTTAGACATTGCTTTCCCAAAATGAAGAGAGGAGGATAAATGGATTTCAGATCCTTTCAATAAAGTTTTCATTAAAGCAGCTTTAAAATTATCATTCATTGACAAAATGCAACTTATTAAGCTTTCAACTGATCCTTCCTTGAAAACCATGTTTTAAAAAGAGCAGATTGTATGGGTTTCAACATAAGAACATGAAGAAATACACGATAAGATATACCCTCTCTGAAATTGCAGAAAGAGTATTCTCATCTTATACAGCTATCAAAAATAATTACTGTAATAAATTGGATGTGGCTCATGATTTAAGATTTTACTTTTCCTAATTTGCCCGTCTTCAAATATTAAAATTATTGAGTCTAATGACGCAAGTCCAAGGATGGCAATGAATCAAGGTTATCCTAAGGTTGCTGTTTAGTTTTTTCATTAATTTTTATTTATGCTATGTAATATTGTATTATTCATGTCATGCTTAAGTGTGAAGTCTGTTAGATTTTTTCATGCAGATTCTTACTTTTTGTCTTAAGTTTAATGTGAACAAAGTTATATATTAATTCTCTTTAAACTTACTGTAAGCTTAGTATTTTCTGTAGCATAACCCTGTCTCAAGAATGCATTAAGGTTTCTAGAAGATCTCACAAGGAGTAATAAATTCAGCAATTCACTCATTTTCTTTCAACAAAAGTTGATACTAAGAATAATTATAGTAAGTTAGTAATGTAGTAATCAGTTTTCTGGCAAAAGAAATAAAAATCATTTTTCTGTTTAGTGTGATTCATTAATTTTATGCTATTGAAGTTACACATTTGTGAAAAATTTTAAACTTTGAAAGGGAGGTTAGGGTACTTTATCATTATGGAACCTTGTAAGGCATATAGTATTACCCTCCCCCAGAAAAAATGAAAACCACCTGTCTAGAAAATTAAATGTACATGTTTAATATTTTATTTGTCTAAGTTGTATGTATTTAAACAGGATATTACAACATTTATTATCAAAGAATGATTAGCATTTCATTTTAGTTAAGTTTGTTTTCATAGGAATTATAAAATATATTAATCTTACTATCTTGCTAATCTGTATTTTTTTCTTTCTAGTGATCAAACTGATCCATTTAATCGTAGTCCTCTGACTATGGATATGGTAATTCCAGATGAAGAAATGAAAAGCAAAATGGATAAATGGTTCAAAGAACGAAGATTAGGCTCTTAAAGAATGGAGAGATGATAAAAAATATTTCCAGTGCATTTTAATTAAACATTTCATACATCCTTAAAGCTGGTTTTATTGTGGTTTTATTATTTTGGTAACACTTTATAAAGTGGGAATCACATAACATCATTGAGCAATAATTCTGTATAATAGAAGGAGGTACTCATAATTTTGAAAATTGCATATTTTTTAAGGAACGTTTGTATTTCTATATTTCTAGATTTAAATTAGTCTGTATATGAAATACAAAATACAATTTCATCAAGCCATAACCAGTTTTCCATCACTTTTCGTGTTACACAGCTGTGCATGTATAATGTTTGTAATGAAATAAAAACGTACTTTTTATTTCTATACATTGTTCGGCTGTGTGTGAGATGAATGTACAAGATTATTGTATTGCAATTGAAAGAATAATTGTCAATAAACATAACTAAGGTTAATTTTTAATGTAATTAAAATAATGTCTACTTCATTAACACTACATTGTGAATTTGACAGTTTTTCATGTTATGTGGATTATTTGGTCCGGTGAAGGGAACTTAATATTAAATTGTGTGTTGCCTTCCTGAGAGCCAAGATGTATGCAGGATGATCTAAAACCGTGTCTATCAGTTATTTTCTACTTTACTTTCTTGAATATTGGTTGTTGACATGTGTTTCTAATAATATTCTCAAAATAAGATACAGAATTTTATGAAAACAGTTTCAGGATTGGAAGCGAAATTTTCTATAATACAAAGTTTAACATTTTATGTAGTCTGCCTGATAGAGCAAAATTTTTATTAGTAAAATATTTATAATGTTTTAATAATTTAAGCCCAAAAAATTTCTATTTATGTTTGAAATTGCAGAGATATTAGTAATTAATAGTACTATGGAATGAGCTGGAGAATTAATAAAAAGTTCTGTTGCATCGAATACTAAATCAATTGCCAAAATGAGCAGTTTTTAGTTTCTCTCTAAATATGATAAAAATATTATTGAAATCATTTAATTATAGCGGGCAGGGAAAGTAATCATATTGATAAAATAGTTTGCATAAAATTCTTTATCTTAATTTGAGGAACTTTACAATTAGAAATATATGACCAGGAATTAATCAAATAAAGACTATATCGAACGTTTCAAACACCCACTATTTATGTACAACTAACTGTTTTTGTCAAACATGCCACACTAGGGTGAAGTATAGCCAACAGAAAGCTCTCAGTGTGTGGTATGTAAGTTCAAATAATATACAAATACTCATTACAAATATGTAAATTATTTGTATTAAAAATATATTTGATATAATTGTCTGTATGGATAATACGTCAGTAGTGTATCTTCTCAACCAGATAGACATGGAGGATTTGTATATGAAATTAATGGTAAATATTGATCGTGTAAATAGAATTGTGCTGTCCTACAACCATTTTTTGTACTGACTGTTGGATTCGAAACATAAGAAAGATGCTTCCTTCATATATCATACTAGGCAATCTGATTAATATATTCTTTTTAATTGCTCTATGAAATACAATGGCTGAAAAATTTGTGTTACAGCTTTTTAAAACTGTTGTGTTAATGTGCATTAAAATTCCCCCCTTAAACTTGCTTGTAATTTTCAAATTGAGTATGTATCATGCTTTAGCAGAAATACTAATTTTTAGTAAAGAGAGAAAGATAAACTGGAAAAATTAATTAAAAATACAATAATGTTGTATAAAATAGCACAAAATTAATTAAGTAATTGAAGAAAGATGTAAAATAAATAGAATTAATATAAATCTACAATGGTGAAAGTGTCAGGACTTAGTATTCTGTGTGTATTCTTTGAGAACATGGCAAATTCTGTAAAGGGTTCTTAACCTCCAATAATCAGTCCTGAACTGGAACAGGGAGTGGAAGGTATGCTATGTTCTGATGTATCTGCTGGGCTGGATAATAACTGCACGTGAAGGAATTTGAAAATCCTCTTTTATTCAATCACTATTAAATACAAACTTCCCAACTCGGGAGAGATACAGAACGTAAAAGACCGCTCTTGGGTCGAACTTAACAATCAAATTAAATTAAATAAATAGCTAAATAGAAATTAAATTAAACTTTGCTTCGCAGAGCAATTCGCGGAAGTTGCCTCTACCGTTTCAATGCAATCACGTAGTAAGCACTATGGCTTATAAAATTTAAGTTGCTAACTGGTCAGACGAACGTTGAGCGGCGTGACCGTGATCTGAGTCTGAGCTCTCGCACACCGAGAGGTTTCTCCCTCTGGCTTAAATAGTACTTGGCTGTACTTCAAAAATTAGCATAAGCTGAAACCGCGCGCTTCTTCTGACAGGAAGTTGAAACAGAGAGGAGATAGAAAAGATTTAAATTAAAATAAAACTTGGTTAGTTTAACTAAAACCTTACAAAAGTGCACTGTTGTCAGTTTATATTGATTCTATTTATCTTATCTCTTTCTTTATATAAAATAAGAAAATGCAAAAATAAGTTAAATTCAAAGTTATAATCCAGCACTAACTCAACTGAAATTTTACTTAAATTAATTAATCAAATAATTTAATTAATACAATCCAGGGAAATTTTTGGAAATGTGAAATGTGAGTAGGGGGACTTTTTTTTTAAGAGGAAAATTGACTTTGGTGATAGAAAACTGTATGTAAATATTTAAAAATTGATAAAAATTCTGATTGATGTTGCTTTTAGATTGACTCATCAAAGCATGTTAAACTCCAACAATCATTCAAAAATTTAGGAATTCTGAAATAGGCATTTCTATCCTTGTTGACAATTTGAGAACATATTTAGCTAGTATAATAATAAATTAATTAATTAATTTGCTGTCAGGTAACCAAGAATAATACCCCTATGCCTCTTCAGGATTTCAAATTACAGGTTAAAATAGACTAATGAAACTATTTCAGAAGAGTAGTAACAAATTTTCAGAAACAAAATTCATAAATTATTATTCACATCTTAATTTATATTGAATTAAATGGAAATAAAGCTAAATGACCAAAAACTTTACTTAGTAAAACAAAATGTCTTCTCTCCTGTGCCAATGAAAAATGGCTACCATAAAAAATCTAACTGTGCTGTCCTTGCCAAAAAACTACATTTTCTAAAGATTGGCATTTTTAAATGTAAGTACAAAACAAAAGGGAAAAATAATGTGCTTTCTGAGAAATAGGGTTGCAGTAATAAAGGTGAGTTACAACAGTTAGCAGAAAATCCGACAAAACTGTTGAAACGTTAGCAATATGGTGCAAAATCACTGATTTCAAATATAATGAAAACATATGGGCATGAGACCATATTCATGCGAAAGAAAAATGGTTGCCATGAGAAAGTCTGTCTGTCGCTGTACTTGGTGGAAAGCTACATTTTTTAAAGAATTTGGTGTTTTTAAATGTAGGTACTAAGCAAAAGAAAAAACTTATATGCTTTCTGAGAAATAACATAATTTTTAGTCCAAAGGGGCTTTGTTCCTGAAGGACTATTGTTTTTGTTTTGGCATTTTGTGTCGGAAACACTAAATGACGGTTCACTTTTCAAACTGTTGCCACCAAATATTGCAGTTCTGTATTATATTTAAAGAAATTAAATAATGAAAAGAGTGCATAAATGTATGCATGTTTCTTGCATTGTGAAAAAATGACGGTATCTAGAGCCATCAAATTTTGAATCACGATATCCTACTGCAAGTATGGGCATCTGGAAGCCCAAATTTGGAATTTGTTTTAGTATTGATTTCATATTTTGTAAAACTTTTAACGAATATTTGATTAACAAACTCAAGGATTTCAAAGCGAGCAAAGGCAACATTGTACAGAAAAAACGTTTTTATCTCCAGTGTGTAAGACTGTGTATCGGAAATTCTAAAGATATGCTCAATTTAAAATTATTTTGCGATATTGCTTTTGAACTAAATTTTATGGTTTAAATGCAAAGACCATGATATTTAATAAATAAGGGTTACACACAAAATGTTTAAAAAAAATGCCCCTTTTAAAATCTGAAACTTTTCAGGTTTTCTTTTTTATTTATTTATTCTCTCTCTTGCTCCCCCCTTTTTTTTAAGCAGCTATAATAATAATAAAAAAAAAAAAGCTAAGTTGCAGCAATTTGGCAAAAAAGTGGTGTTAAATTTTGGTTACAAAAACATTGTAGATATGGCTGAATATTGTGAAATGGCCTTAGAAAAATGGCTGAATCTTTTTTAAAAGAATTTTAAAGCATAATTAAAAAACAGTTGAATCAAAACTGAAACAAAAGTAAGTAACGTAATAAAAACAAATTCACACAATATTAAAAATAGTTGACGATTCTGTATTCTTTGTCAACGAGAAACTAAAGGAATTTTCAACAATGTCACATTTCTGAATCATATTGGGATTAAAAACAAAACTGATGCAAGAAATTAAATTCAGAAAAATAAATTCACAGTATAGAAATAATTAATTAAATGAGAACAAAGCAATGCAAAATGAAAAAAAAAAGTAATAAATACTCCCTCTGTCCCAAATTAGTTGCTACATTTGAATACTTTTCTACTGATTATTGATTCTGATGATTTTATGATTTTGTTTGAATATTTTTCAGAGATTTCAGGGTGCTGTGCTATCAGTCAACATCATTTACTTACCAAGCATTCGCTGCTTAAATCAGTACCAAGTTAGTTAAAAAAATCCAAGTTTTGAGCACTCTTAAGAAACACCCCATTTTGTAAGGACTCTTCCCACAATAGCATAATACTATTATATATATATTCTATAATAGCTAACTATTATATGTACATTCTATAATAGCTAATGAATCGTGAATTCATTAGGAAGAAAATTATCTTTCTTGCACAACGGTGGTAGAGTCCTCACAAAATGGGGCGTGCCTTAAGAAAGTGCAAACCCTGTAAATTTGTCTCAAAATAAGTGCTACATTTGTGGAAAGTAAAAAATGAGATTGAAAATACCAAGTTGTGATAATTTTAATTGCAAATTAAACAATTTTAATTGATATTTAAGGAATTTCTTGCACATAATATAGCTATTTACTAAACTGCATCAGAAGTTATTTATGACTCCACCTACTTGAAATGTAGCAACTAATCTGGGACAAAATTTTCGACTTAGATGTAGCAACTAATTTGGGACGGAGGGAGTAAATAAATAAAAAATTCAATGATAAAATTTGAGTTCGTTCGTTAGGATATTATAACCTGCAGCATGACTTGAAATTAGTTACACAATGCAAAAAAAAAAATGTCCAAAAAAAATTAGTGAAACCAGCAGCTTATGAAGCAAAATTTTCCTAAAAGAAAGCAGGGACAGCACTTCTAAACTATTTTTAATTTGATCTGTAAAAAAAATTTGGGGTGAAAATTATCTGATAACTGAATATTTAATTTTATTTCTAATTTATTTATTTAATAGTTGCAAAATGTTCTAGGATTGGTTTATTTCAAAGAAAAAAGGAAAGCATCAACAGATAATACTCCCTATGAATGAATATGTATTATGGCGAAAGGCTAATTTCGCAATAGGCTAAATTTCAATTCGAAGTTAAATCCTTTCTAATATCTGTCTATGAAAAAATCTATATATCTATCACTGATGCGAAGAAACTTTAATTTAAATATTTATTTACAATATATACAGTTAAACAGTTAATAAATCATCATTATGCAATTCTACGAAACAAAGGATAAGGCTTCCTACGCCTCTCCCGTCTAGCGTCTAACATCTACTTCAGGTGGGGGGCGCTGCTATCGCTCTATGACATCATATTTCTCTACATATAGACACATTTCTAAGAGGCTAACAAATACGTTGTGTACCTCCTCATTCAGTATTTCTGCTCTGCAAGCATAGTATAGATATATACTCACAAGCATTGTCAGATTGATCACTGGAACAAAGAGTGTTGTAAAGTTCTGTCACATTTCATAAAAACTGTGATTGAAATCCCCAAAATATTAAAAAAAGCATATGGGATACTTTAATATCTCATTTGTGCAGTTGAATGTTACTCACAGGATGGAGAAACATAGATGATCCATGTATCAATGAATTGTCTTGCATATAATTACA
Organism: Stegodyphus mimosarum; assembly: GCA_000611955.2. NCBI lineage: Eukaryota > Metazoa > Arthropoda > Arachnida > Araneae > Eresidae > Stegodyphus > Stegodyphus mimosarum. The sequence goes on along the minus strand of KK120994.1, from coordinate 15,303 downwards.
AGAATTGATTGAAAGAGTTTAAGGTTTAGTGTCTGTAGACTGTCAAATGACACTTTGGATACCTGAAAATAAGATAAGTAAGGATACAATTTGTGCATTTCTGAAACATGATTTGGGTTAAAAAAATTTCTCTGAGATTTATGGTTTCCATTCTCCCATGTAGAATGGAAATTTGCAAAAATTTAATCAAAGCTACTGGTAGTGACACTTTTTTTTTCATTTGTGATGGGCTATAAAAAGTGAGTTATCCGTGTGATCCAAAATTTAAAAAATGCAGTGTAGAATGATGACCACCAAGCTTTCCGTAATAGTGCAGACTTTGCAAAGTGATGATAGTCATTTTCTTTCTTCAGTGGAGATTAATATACCATGAGTTTGTTCTTCCAAGTTAGGCTATCAATAAATACTATGTAATAGTTTGGTATAGATTGGTTAGAAGGATTACAGCATTTTCAACCTCAATTTTTAAAGAAGTATTTCCAGTCTAATTTGCATATTAATTTGAAGCAGTTGTCAACCAAATGGAGATTGTAAAAGTAAACCACCTTCCATACTTTTTTTATTTGATACAATCATACTATTTTCCTTTTCTGAAATTAAAATCTGTTGAGAAAGAGCACAGATTTTCTAATGTAGAGGACGTTCTGAAATATGTGACATATGTTAAAATGACTGTCAATCATATTTTAACAAATTGTACAATTGGGCACTAAAGTCTAGATCCTGGAAGTGATTATTTTAAAGATTATTGAAGTAAATCAGGATTTCCATTATGTATTTATTAGTACTAATATCAGTCCTATAACCTTTTAAGACACACTTTGGTATATTAGAAATAAAAGCATTGATTTTATGAAATTGAACAATATATTACAGAGGCTGTTCCCACACTTTTTAGACGATTTTGTTTTGCTATAAAATAAAATAGTCGGTTTGGAATTCGTTTTTATCTGCAACTATATCTTTGAAAGTATAAATTATCGTAGCTACTTGACAGTCTTGTCTTCATGCAAAATGGCGCTTTTAAAGAAGCAATGGTTGGAAGGCAATGTTTGTCCTCTTTCGAAGAAAATTATTCGTAACTAATTATTAAAAAACACTGTGAAAGCCATTGTTCATCGATATCTAAAGCTGCAATAGATAATACTGTCAACAAAAAAGTAGAAAAAATGTCATCAAAGTTTGGCTTCAAGTGGAAAAATTGTTCCAGATGTATATTCCTGGAAAAAACGAATCGAATGTTGCTAAGGTAAGACATTTAATGTTAAACGAAAATCCGCCAAGTTAAAGGGCAGGTGCAAAATCATTAAAATAGTGCTAGCTGTAAACAAAGTGGTTAATGTTGATGTGAATCTTAAAAAGGCGAAAAACGTAATGTACACAGTCTTTTTCCCCGACATATTGCAAAACGCGCTATAGAATTCTTTATGAGAAACATTTATCCGGACAAAAATGTCACAGTAGATTAATCTTGGGTGTATTTAAGTAACTGCAATAGAAGGAAATCCATTTATTATCATCAAAGAGGGGGGGGAATCTTGAAGCATAGTGCAAAGAATCCAAAGCACGTTTTTCAAAGCAATTTATGATTGTTGTTGGTTTTTCATATAACGGCAAATCAAAAGTAAAGAACTGGAGAATAATGTTAAGATTAACTCCACATATTGTCAGAAATATATTTTATACTCATTTTCAAATATGAAATACCTTCTGTATAGCCACAGTGCCATAAATCAGCAGAACTGCATCGAGACAAAGCAAGCAGCCACACTTCAAAATCTACTGTTAATTTCTTGGAAAAATGGAACAAGAATCGAGTATCAAGGCCATGCCCTTCATTCATATCTCTATTAAACATCCTGATGTATCCTCCGTGAATTTCTGCACTTTTGGAATTTTAAAACGCGATTTGTCCAAATTTCGACGAACAACCGTCTTTGATTTTAGAAAGCTGTTCAAGAAGAAGGGATAAAATACCTTTTGCGATACTACAAAAGTCTTTACTGTGACTACGGTGTAGAGAGAGAATGAAGAATAAACGTTATCAAATAGCATATTTAAAACACAAAAATTTTAGGTAAAATATTTCTGTAAATACGATGAAAATAGTCTACAAAACTTGCGAACAGCCTTTATAATAGAATCAGGTACTGCGTATAAATTTGTCAATTATTTTTTGGAATTTTGTAAGCACAATTATCAGCTTTAGAAATAGCATCTATCAAAATTATGTGTAGGTATTTTTTTTTTTTTCCCTTTTTCCCCCAGAAAAGCTGTTAATTTCCTTTTGGCATTTTGCGTTGATTCACGATAAATGTCGATTCACTTTTCAAACTGTTCCCACCAAATATTACAGCCCTGTAATGCATTTAAAGAAATTAATGAAGAATTTGCATAAATGTATAGTATATGTTTATATGTTTGTGATAAAACAACGGTACCTGGAGCCATCAAATTTTGAATATCATACATTTCAATCCGAATATAGGCATTTCGAATTTTGTTTTTGTTTTTTATCTATTTCACATTTTGTAAACCTTTAACGAATTTTTGGTTAACAAACTCAACGATTTTAAAGCGGAAAATGGCAACACTGTAGGGA